>ML276389.1:0-57500 GCA_005239495.1 Nicotiana undulata | reverse complement strand
AATAAGTGCAAGTTTGAATATCTCTTTACTATTTTTTTGTGTGTTTAAACTTGAATTACAAGACATAAGTCAAAATTATATAATATATTTTACAATAAATAGCCTTAGATAATATAATATAAATACATAAAAAATAGCCAACGGCTATAATTTCAAAAACTAGCCGTTTGGAAAGTTTAAAAAATAGCCAAATGGCCCCAAACTTTGTTTTAACCCCAAACTTTTTATAATTACACTTTTTTCCTTTCTCAACTATAAATACCCCATAATTCTTTCATTATTACTCACAAAATCATCAATCTCTCTCTACTCAAANATTTATTCGGGAACACTATAATGTGGTAGAAGAAAATGAAGAATTTTACATAGTAAAGTGCAAGCACTGTGGTCGTGTCTACACTTGGCGTCCAAAGTTGACCGGCACGGGCTCTTTAAGGAGGCATATAATAAAGAGTTGTCTTAGGCGTTCTCAAGACATTCGTAATGTTATATTAGTGCAAGTTTGAAGTACTATTATTATTAATTTGAAGAAACTTACTATTTTTGTGTTTAAATATGAATTACAATATTTATTTCCCAAAGATTTACAAGAAATTGTCTTACATAAAAAAATAAAAAAAAAATAGGCCGGACCCGTTTAGGCCCGTTTGGCCCGCGAGCCTGACCCGCTTAGCCCGACCCGCTTAGCCTGGGCCCATGTGGGGTTAGGCCCCGTGGGGCCCGGTTCCACCCATATAGCCCGTTTAGCCCGGCCCCACTTGTCCCGCCCCACTTGGCCCGTTTGGCCCGAGCCCGACCCGTTAGCCACCCTTAGATACAAGTGCTGAAATTGATAATAAGTTGCTGCAGTGTTTGATAAAAAAGTACTGATAAGCTCTTTTTTTGTTAAAATGACTTGAATAACCTTAGAACTGTTTACACTTATAAGGGTGTAATTTTTTCAAAATTTTAGATTCGAGATTGATTCAAATACAAAATATTCTATTTGTCATTGTATTTTAAATATAATTGTGATTGGATAGGATAATTTTTATGATAAATATAATTTATTTTATGATACAACAAAGAAATAGAGAATTTGCTTACCTCAAATATTAGTGAGAATTGCAAATTTGAAGAGGCAAAGGGTTTAAGTTTGAAGAAATACGCGAGGCAGTGAAGAAATAGGTTTGACTTAGGGACACGTGAGTTTTGTTTTGAAAAGGAATATTTTAGGGATAAAATAGTAAAAGTCTTGGTCAAACTTAAAGTGCTTATAAGCTAAAAAATCATAAGTTGGGGGTGACCAACTTATGGCTTTTGGCTTATAAGCACTTGACTTATAAGCACTTTTAACTTTGCCAAATGCGTAGATAAGTCAAAAAGTGCTTATAAGCTAGTTTGACCAGCTCATAAGCTAGCCAAACACCCTCTTAATCTTTTTTATGAAGTATTCCTACTAAGATATTAGAAAACTTACAATTAATAATTTTAGTAGTAAGAAGTTTTTCTTCCAAATTATTAATTAAAGAGTGACTATTGTAATGTTTTAATTAATTCCAAAATCTAATTACAGGATTATCATTATTATATATGGACCAAATTTTAATAGGAAAGTAGTTTATGATAAAGATTTTAGTAGGAAGGAAATTGAAGGCGAGAAAAATTACATTACATAATTTTTCTCTCTATAAAACGGTTGCGTTCACTTCTGTCTTCTCTAATAGTCGCTTCTTTTTTTCGGTATACTGCTCCGCTCGAAGATTGAAAGATTGTTCGTCGAGAACTATGTCATCATAATTCTACAAAAAGGTAAGAGATAATCTTTTTATTTGAATTTATGTTTATATTTTAAATTTTTTATATATATTGATATTTATTTTCCCCCATATGTATGTCTTAGATGGTACAAAAATTTTATTTTCTTCTATATCAACTAATTATAAAAAATAAAAATAAAAGGAAAAAAAATGTTTGATCGACCAGCCGCGAACTGATTAACTAGTTATGCTATATATCAAATGCAAGGAATGAATAAGGAAATATAGAGATTGAAGGATCGGCATAGATATAGGAGTTTAAGGATTTACTTATTTAGACTGAATCTAAATCATTCATATATCAATATTAGAAGTGTATTTATTTTTGTAAAATTTAACTATTTAATGCGTCTGATAAATAATTTTTATCATGAACAAAACCATAATTTTTGTGAATTTGGGCTTTTACCTCCACTTTATCTAAATTTATGTAAAGGAGTACAAGTGCATTTATATTGTAAGATAATGTGTTGAGTGACAACCTGCAAATTAACTATGGTTTAAATAGAAATGTTCAAACAAATAATTATGTCTGTTCTTAAAGAAACATATAGTTAAAGACAAAATCAAAAATATTACAAACATATTGAAAGAATACACAATATGAATCATAATCGAAAATCATTGGATATATTTGACTACTATTTTCTTTCAAAAATATTATTATACCAAATGGATTAAGAATGTAATTGCTCTTTAACAATACAAAGACAAGAACCATTGTTGTAATACCTTTCACATGGAATTAATCTTTTGAGAGAGAATTCATATGTTGAGAAATAAGTATTGCTATTCGATCCCTGCGTCAATGGTTATTTACTGTTGAAACAAGAATTAATATTAAAATGCTTATTGTATTGATGTGTCCAAATTGAAAATTGTAGAATAAATTAGAGTGGTTGATAACATTGCTATGCTTAGATGCACCAAATTAAATTCTTACGGAAAAAACGAAAGAATCTTTAAGCAAATATAGCATTGGTAATAAAAGAATCTTAAACCTAAAGGTGTAAAGAATCCTAAATAATACTACATCTAAGTAAAAGCCTGAAGAATCCTAATTCTAAATAATGAAAAACCTAAAGCACGACAATCCTAAATAAATGAAGAGAATAAATAATTTTGATTTTTTTCCACCAAAAGAAAATTAGTGATTACAATTACAATTATATCTAATACATAACACTTATAAGGAGTAAAAAAGACAAACGATATTTCGATAGAGCCTTTATGCTTTTAATATATTTCGATAAAGGCATAACTAACCTTGAGGTCAAATCCCTATGACACACTCCTTCGATACGGGCAACATTTTAAAAGTGTGTCTAAAACACTACTCCACTTTTGCTCACCTGGTATCGCGTGATTTACACCCTATAGAAGCGAGCGAGCATTAAGTTTTTTGTGTACGGAGCTATAAATTGATGCCATGTGTCCATTTATTTTCATTTTCTTATTTTTCATCTATCTTCTTTTTCATCAAATTTTTTAATCAATCTTAAATTTATATCTAAAAAACGTTTTTTAGCCACTATCTTCACCATTTCTTCATCGCTGCTCCGGCGCCATCCTCCATTGTCGTCACGAACATCACCTACCTCAATATGTGCACACCATAAAAAAAAATTCCATTTTCGTCGTTCAAAAATAAAACCCATAACCTACAAAGGAAAAAAGCCACTACTTCACCATCAATTCAATGAAAACCATTTCAAATTCACTATCACAATTCTAATGTTCTAATTTTTAAGCGATGTCAATGTAGCAAAGCTCAAACCCAGAGCTCTGAATGTAAAGGGATTAAGGAACTTTGAGAAATTATAATAATTTTTTTTTTGAGAAAGAAAGCACCCACAAATAAATATTGCTCACCAGGTCAACAAAATCTTGTTTTCAATTCGTACCAAAGCTGATAGCCACACTGGATCGTTGGTTTTCGCCTTTTAAATTATTTGAGGAAGAAGAAACTTTGGGATTTTTGTTGTTTATAGTCATTTTGAGAGATGGATTTTGGCTAAATGGTTTCTTGGGTAGTTTAAGAAGATGAAGGAGCGTTTCTATTTCTTTTTCACCTTTTTAAGGAGATGGAGATTTTTAAATGTAAATTTTTTTTTCTTTTAAAAAGTTAGTGAGACGTGCCATGATATTAACAGTGTGTGACATACACTTGCGGGGAACAAAGTAGTCAACCAACAAGCAGGTGTATCTTAGACACACTTTTAAAAAGTTGCATGCGTAAAAGGTTGCCCGTATGTCATAGGAATTTAACCTCAAGGTCAAGGGTAAACTATGTATACTGCCTACACATAAAATAGAAAAGATATTCCACCATTGTCCTTTACTCTTTCCTACCTGTCTTCTCTATTTCCTTCGATTCAAAGATTTAAAAATCGTCTCCAACATCTTCTTCCTTTCGAAAATGCTTCTTCATTACCAAGCAATCAAGGCTTCGGTGTTCGTAGGAAGGCCATTGGTTTTTATCTCTCCAATTAACTACAATCTTTCTAGTATAGCATGGCTCGTTTCAAATCATCCGGTATTCGTATGAAAGATGAATCACCGAAGAAGAATGAAACCGATAGCAATGAATGACATGGAAATATGATTCCGTCGAGGAACAAGTTCTTATTAAATATGTGAAGACAGAGGACAAAGGTACGAGAGAGAATAGAACAATGGTGGAATATCTTTTATTATTTATATAATACAAAATAAATAGGAGCCAACATATTTTTCTTAGATAATGTGGTGCGATCTTAGGTAGCCATTGAACATTACTTGACCAAATTGTACTGGGTTGGATCTCAACCCGCAATGATCCGGAGAGGGGAAGTTTATATAAATTTAAAGTTTGATAATGAAATATTAGTTAAAGATATACTTTATGAATCCTAGGAAAAGAAACTAGTATTTGTCTTAGCTATTCAAACCACTAAATTTTGAACTTTAAAAAATATGTACAAATATAAAATATAAAGGGATAACAAACTGACCTTAAAAAAATTATGAACATATGAAAATGCATTTGACACCCTTTTATATTTGAAATCAATTTTACCTTAAGGTTTTTTATTTTATCCTTAACGCTGTATTATTATAATCATAAAAATTTAATGGCATCTTTGAGGCCACGAGTTCCATAGTATTATTTTCTATGTTCAGTAAATTATGCACGTGTCGCATATAAATTGAAAACGCTGTACAATTATGGAAGAAAGATTCAATTTCGTGATAAATTAATCTGGAAATTTCTTTTCTGATACAAACAGAGGTGAAACTACAGCCTATCAAAGGTATTCATCCAAAAATTATATTGTGTATATAATTAAAATATTGCAGTTTTTAATAGAGATATATAACATATACTAATAAACACTCTTTATTGGAAAACTTTTTTCACTTTTCTAAAGTTTAAACTCACTTAGAAAAATTTCTAGCTTAGCCACGGGATACGAATATTAAAAAGAGGGCAGCACATTGCACTAAGTTCTCACTATGCGCGAAGTTTAGAAAAGAATCGGACCACAAGGATCTAACCTTCGCTGCATTTCTGTAAGAGACTATTTCATTTTCCACGGAATACAAATACAGCAATAATAAAAATTGTTATAATAAAATAGTGTCAAATAAGGAGTGAAATGATACCCATATTTTATTATTAGGTGGTCCATCGTCCGTACGTGTTTCTCCACCCAAAATACAAATACGGTATACTACTAGCAGTAGCAGCAGCAGCACTGCAACTGCAGTAGTACCAATACCCTATCTTTTTGCTACCCCACCCCTAGTCCCCTACCACCCCCCGACCGCCATATGTACAATAGCATAATATAGATATACTATAACCTTATTACTCCTCCCTCTCTCTCTTTTCATATTGTGCTACCATCTTTCTCTTTCTAACAAAGCTGTTTTTTTAAGGTTTGGTTTATCCTCCGCTCTTCTCTCTCTATGTTTTTGTAAGCATTGTGCATTAACGTTGTTCTTTCTTAATGGTTTCTTCTTCTTTTTTCTTGACTACTGTATCTTGAACTGAAAAGATTATTGGGTCTTAGCTTTTGGTTTTTGCAAAGCATTGTGCATTACCGTTGTTCTTTCTTAATAATACTTTTTTTTTCATCTTTATGGATTTCTTGACTACTTTATCTTGAGATTCTTGGGTTTTACAGTGTTTGTATGTTTCATGACTACTGTATCTGTTTCGTCTCTCGTTTTCGTTCTTTTCTGGTTTCGTCTCTTGCTTTGCTCTCTCTGTAGGTCTGTGTAAAAAATATTGGATAAAACTTGTTGTTTTTGAGATTTTTTGGGTCGTAATGATCCTTAATGCATGTATATATAAATGTATATATTAGTCTACGAGATGGTTTGTTGCTTCGTCTTCTCTTCTGTAGTCCAATGTTCTTTTTCTTTTCAAAATCTGTATCTTCATATACTATCTTTTTACAGTTAGCCATTGGAATTAAGAAGCTACGTTTTCCGTTTTTGGTAAAAAGGATTTTTACTCACTCTGTTTTTTTGTGGTTTCTTGCTAATGGAGTTTTGAGGAAGGGTGTTTTTATGGGTAATAATGACCCTTATGCATGTATATATGTATGTATATATTGTATATATGTATGTATGAGTCTTTGTATGAGATGGTTTGTTGCTTCGTCTTATCATGAAGTTCAATGTCTGTTGATATATCCTTTTACAGTAACTCATTGGAATAAGTTCCGTTTTTTCCGTTTTGGGTAAAAGGGATTTGAAATCGAACAGGTATCATTATGGGTAGTCTCCTTGTTTTATTGTTTATATTTTCTTGAGCCATTGTCTTAATTCGTTAGCCAAAAATGGAAAACTTTAGTCTTTAATACAGCTGTTATAATTTAGTCTCTTTGGTTTCTTTGAACTTTTAATTGTGTGCTAATTACATTACTTTATTACTAGTACTAGTTGTAAAAGTAGTGTGCTCATTTACTCGTGAAAGTTGTCTCCTTATCCTATAGGAGATTAGGAGATATATTTGTAGAGTGCTTTAATTTTGCATATAAGTAAAGACAAGAATATTGTACTATCCATTACTTACAAAAGAGAGGAAACTTTTGCAGGGATTCTTGAGGTCTGCTTTTACAAACTGAGGTATCTACTCTCTCTCTCTCTATATGTGTGTGCATGCAGTATAACGTGGATGTAGTTGTTTGTGTTGAGTTTTGTTTGCTCTCTGCATATGTACTGTTTCTGGGGTATGCATGTATAAGATGCTCATGAATTGGTTTTTTGCTAGCTTTGATTCATATAACATTACATTTATTTTGCTTTTGCCTTTTGTATCAGTGTTTGTCTCTGCTATCTGCATGTTCAGTGTGTGTGTGTATTTTAGTCAACCTTTTTCTCTGAATCTGTTTGCCAAAAATGGAAGTCTTTGCTCTTTTTGGTCTATAGCAACTGCCATATTCCAGCTATGCAGATCAACTTTTTCTTCAGAAAAGAAATACTCCAATTTCTTTTACTTTGTATAAATTAAACTATTGGTCTCTCTTGTTGAGCCGAGAATCTCCCGGAAATAGTTTTTCTGCCCTTTTCGATTAAGGGTAAGGTCTGCGTACACTCTACTCTTCCCAGACCTCACTAGTTGGATTTTAAATTAAATTATTAGTCACTAGTTGTTTTTGTAAATTAAATTATTAGTCATGCTTAAATTTAAGTTGCTTTCACTAATCATGGAAAAAAAAAATCCAACTCTAGAAAAAATATATTTGTCCTTTAGTTCTTTTTGCATAAAAGTGAAGAGGCATGTTCTGATTTTTGAATTTTTATTGACTTTTCTGCAGAAGTCTAAGGTCTAACTTTACAACTCTCTGACGTTCCACCATTAATTAAGTCTTTGAGGTATATCCTAATTTACTTGACCTCATTTAGAGAGAGTTGAATGTATGATTTATATGAAGTACTATTTGTTGAATAACATGTGAAGGCATATTTTTGAGTTTGTTTATGTAGAGAAGTAGCATTGGAAATAAAGATGTATTAGGAAGACTAAGTGAATGCTATGGAATCTTTTTACTATTTAGAAAAGTAAAAAAAAAAAATGTTGGGACAACCAAGAATTTTTCAGGAATTAAGTAAAAATTTACAGGAGGGTGGGGGAAGTGGCTGCTTATAGGGGACTGTATGTCTGCAACCATATGCATGTGCGTGTGTTTAGATTGCTATACTATTTGTATCTTGCTTGTATATATATATATATATATATATATATGCTTGTGACTGTCTCTGTGGTCTGGTGGTAGCACCCTTCATTTCCAACCAAGAAGTTGTGAGTTCGAGTCACCTCAAAAGCAAGGTGAGTAGTTCTTGGAGGGGGAAGGATGTCGAAGGTCTATTGGAAACGGCCTCTCTACCCTCCCCAGACCCCACTTGTGGGATTATACTGGGTGGTTGTTGTTATTGTTGTTGTCTCTGTGGTCTCCGATTTGATGGGTTAAAAGCTTGAACAAGTTCATATGATGTTTTGGGAGTCGTGTGTGGTTTTGGTTTTGAGCCTCGAGGGCTCGGGTGGGTGTCGGAGTGCATAAAGGGTTGAAAAATCTGGTGTTTTGAGTGATTTTATGTTATCTGGTGTCTACTCAGTGCGATCGCATACATAGACCCGCGATCGCACAACTTTGTGTTAGGGGGAGAGTCAGTTCTTCTATGCGATCGCATAGCAAGGGGCGCGATCGCATAGGGATATAGGTGTTCGGGTGGGGGGCTGGTCCAATACACAGTGCGATCACAGAGCTGTCAGTCCCTCCTCTATGCGATCGCATTCCTATCTCCGCGATCACATAGTTTAATTTCGCCCAGTTAATTCCTTAAGTCCCAAAACAGAATTATTTCGGGATTTCTCCCATCTTTCACTCCTTCCTTCTTCCCCAAACCCCATAGATGAAATTCAAGCTTTCCTCCCTCCACAGCTCCATAGGTATGTATATTTAACTCCATTTTCTTCCACTTTTCATCATTAATCACCCTTCACTTCCAACCAAGAAGTTGTGAGTTCGAGTCACCCCTAAAGCAAGGTGAGTAGTTCTTGGAGGGGGAAGGATGTCGAAGGTCTATTGAAAACGGCCTCTCTACCCTCCCCAGACCCCACTTGTGGGATTATACTGGGTGGTTGTTGTTATTGTTGTTGTCTCTGTGGTCTACACGTATAATTTTATACGAGAATATGTGCTGGAGTGTGGATCTTGTGTATTAGCTATCTTAGTTGAAGAGGGATTAATTCAGGCGTTGTAAGATCTTAAAATGTTAAGTACCATGTTTGTATGCATGTATCGTGTTCTATGAATTATGTGGTTTCTTCTTCATGTTGATATGGAGTCTTTTCTTTCTGCAAATCCCTTATAATTTCTGGAGCTTTACTGTATTTTGTTTTTCCCTTAATTTCCCTTTTTCTGAAAGATGAATACTGTTAGTATCTCATCTGAATCTTCATGTTACCAGAATATTATATTACTTTATTTTTTCTTTTGTTTGTTACTGGAAAATGAATACTGAGAAGTGAGAACCATTCCGTAACATGTTCTATTGAGATTTTACAGTCGTCGCTCAAGATTTATGGCAGTTAATGTCCTGACAGCTAGATGATAATATCTGTAATATGGTTTTCAAACTTTTTTGGTTGTGTGCCACCCTTTAACCAAATGTGGATATCTTTATATGATCAACCATATAAAGATATTATTGTCTCTCCTGTTGATCCGACAGTCTCCTGGAAACAGCCTTTCTACCCTTTTCGGGGTAGGGGTAAGGTCTGCATATACTCTACTCTCCCCAGACCCCACTAGTACGATTTTACTGGGTATGTTGTTGTTGTTTATATGATCAACCGTAAAGGGTACAACTTTTGTACTTTTATGTTATCATTGGTTTACCGGTAGGTAATAGTTTGTTACTCATGTTTGAGTGTCCTTCTATATTACCATTTCATTTCAGATCAAGGCCCTCTGTTTCAATAACTTGCATTCAACATACTAGGCCATTTATTTTAGAATTCATGCATGATCTTTCAGTTGGCTAAGTGGAATGAATACATGCATTTCTTTAGTCTATTTATGTGCCTCTATGTGTCTGTGCATTACTTGTATGCTGAGCTTTTCTTTCTTTCTTCTCAAATTCTGTTACTTTTTGAAGCTTTGTCGGATTATATTTTTATAGCCACAAACTGCAGCATGTTTGAATCTACAGACGAAAATTTAGTCCTGTTGTTATATGTTCGCTTTAGATTACATGATGTTACAACTAAATCATATCATTTATTTGACAAACTGGCAGGATATATCATATCTTACTGGTTTATTCACACCAGAAAGATGAGACATTTATAAACCTATGACACTTTAAATTCCGTTGGTCTTGTTTTTTTAACTTCTCTATGAACAAACTACTGAATTAGGTTGGTCGTCAGAATGACATCTTCAAAAGGTGAAGCTACAACAACAAAACAAAGCCGTGTTCCTATGGCTCGACCAGGGTTTGGATCAAAAGGGCAAAAGATTCGTCTACTCACCAACCATTTTAAAGTAGGGATGACCAACTCTGATGGATACTTCTTCCATTATAGTGTAAGCTCTCATCTGCTTATAATGCATTCAATTTCTTTGTGCTAAAGTACAATGTGAAATGCTGTGTTTGACTTGATTAAATTTCGAAGTGAACTGAAAAAATATTGATTATTATTGCCTCAGGTTGCTCTAAATTATGAAGATGGAAATCCTGTAGAGGCTAAAGGCATAGGACGAAAAATTCTGGACAAGGTGCAGCAAACGTATGCACTGGAGCTAGCCGGCAAAGATTTTGCCTATGATGGTGAGAAGAGCCTGTTTACAATTGGTGCACTACCTCACAACAAACTTGAGTTTACTGTTGTGTTGGAGGATCTCTCTTCTTCTTCTAGGTGCAATACTCAATTTCTTTTTGCATTTTACAATAAACGATTTTGGTTTTTTAAAAACCAATTGTATGTATCAACTAAACTTTTGCTTCATGTGTACAGAAGCACTACTCGAGGTGGAAGTCTTGAAGGGAGCCCCAGTGAGGCTGATAAAAAAAGGTCAAAGAGGCAGCCACGGTCAAAGGCATATAAAGTGGTAATTAAGTATGCTACAAAAATACCAATGCAAGCAATTACAAATGCACTCCGGGGACAAGACTCTGAACAGTATCAAGAGGCAGTGAGAGTGTTTGACATAGTTTTGAGGCAGCATG
Organism: Nicotiana undulata; assembly: GCA_005239495.1. NCBI lineage: Eukaryota > Viridiplantae > Streptophyta > Magnoliopsida > Solanales > Solanaceae > Nicotiana > Nicotiana undulata. The sequence goes on along the minus strand of ML276389.1, from coordinate 46,473 downwards.
CTGCCAAACGGTATGGAGTTGCTTCTTTCTCTGCCTTGACAACTTATTCTGGTTATCTAAAACTCAATTTTTTTGTTTTGTTACAGGGGCTGCCTGATTGTGCGACAATCTTTTTTTCATGATGAGCCAAGAAACTTCACTGAGCTTGGTGGAGGAGTTTTAGGATGCAGGGGTTTCCATTCAAGTTTCCGGGCTACTCAGGGAGGCCTATCATTGAACATGGGTAAATTGTTATCCAGAAACACTGCATTTTCTCACCTCCCCCATATCATTATCTTATAATGTTTGAGCTTGCAGATGCATCAACAACAATGATTGTGAAGCCAGGGCCAGTGGTAGACTTCCTTCTGGCAAATCAAAATGCTAGAGATCCTTACCAGATTGACTGGTCCAAGGTAATTTATTACTCATTCTCTTTTCCTTCTTTGCAGCCGTTGCATTTTGATTTTCGTATTTGCTCCTCTATCCCAGGCCAAGAAGATGCTCAAGAGTCTGAGGATCAAGGCCAGCCCCTCAAATAGGGAATACAAAATCACCGGCCTCACTGAAAAGCCTTGCAAAGAGCAGACGTCAGTTTGTTACTTTGTTTGTTCATTATGAATCCATTTTTCTTTTTTCCACATGTTGTGGACTGATTTTCTTTAGAGCATGCAAAGATTTAATTTCAGTTGTTTTGTGTTTCAGTTTCACATTGAAGCAGAAAAGTGGAAATGGTGTGGCTGGGGAAGAGAAAGAGGTTGAGCTGACTGTTTATGAATATTTCACTCTTCATCGCCATATTCCTTTGAATTATTCTGGAGATTTCCCTTGCATAAACGTTGGGAAACCCAAACATCCAACTTTTATTCCTCTTGAGGTACTAGACAATTTACACCTAATATGTGCAGCTTTTAATGTTTGTGACCTCACAGTTTTCCTTTCTGTCTTGTCAGCTTTGCCACCTGGTGTCTCTGCAACGCTATACCAAGGCGCTGTCCAATCTACAAAGAGCTTCCCTGGTAGAAAAATCCCGACAGAAGCCCCAAGAAAGAATGAAAACATTGAGTGATGTAAGCTCTAGAATCAATTGTAGCCTGCACTAATTTCACACGAGCTATGCTGAAATCACTATCATGTAAAACTTGCAGGCTCTGAAGACCAGCAACTATAAGGCTGACCCTCTTCTTGGATCTGCTGGAATTTCGATCAGTGATCAGTTTACTCAAGTTGAAGGTCGTATCTTGCCAACTCCAAAGGTGAGTATGATAGATGTTCAATTTCCTGCTGTTGTTGCTCTTTTGTCATTATTAATTGCTAGAAGTTTCTCACGTTGGCACTTTAGATTAGAGAATTTGAGTTTGTACACAATGATTGACAAGAATTGGCATTTTTCATTTCTTGTTCTACAGTTAAAGGTAGGCAGAGATCAAGACTTGTTTCCTAGAAATGGAAGGTGGAACTTTAACCAGAAGGTAGGGGTATCTTGCTTAACAATATTACTTTCTCCTGATGACTTATCAATGCTAGTCCTTTGATTTTGGAGTCTTACCAACACAGCAATTGGCTGAACCGAGCAAACTTGAGCGTTGGGCAGTTGTGAACTTCTCTGCCCGTTGTGATGTCCGTAAGCTTTGTATGGATCTACAAAGGTGTGGGCAACAAAAAGGAATTGTGAGTACCTTTCCAACTCTAGAGTGCATGTATATACACATATATAATCATATTTCTACATCATTAACGTGTTCCATCATCTATGTAGTCCATCAGTAAACCATTTGATCATATCTTTGAGGAGAATCCGCAGTTCAGACGCAATCCTGCTCCTGTGAGAGTTGAGAAGATGCTAGAAGCAGTGAAATCAAAACTTCCCTCTCCGCCTCAGTTCCTTCTCTGCATACTTCCAGAGAGGAAGAATTCTGACCTTTATGGTTGTTGCCTTTGAGCCGACCAATCTTGGTTCCTTCTGAAATTTACATTTAAAGTTTTATATAATAATGGCTGGATTCTCTTTTTTAATTGTCTCTTTTTTGGTAATTTTCCATGTTGAAGGCCCCTGGAAGAGAAGGAATTTGTCCGATCTTGGAATTGTTACCCAATGTATTGCTCCAACAAAGATCAACGATCAGTATCTTACCAATGTTCTCTTGAAAATCAATGCAAAGGCAAGTTTGAATTGGCAAAAGGTTTTCACTCCCAACAAAGTGAAAATCCTGATTGATTAATAAACACCTCTTCCATGTGTGGTGCTTCTTTGCACAGCTGGGTGGTATGAATTCATTTTTGGCTATGGAGCTTTCCCCTGTACTACCTCAGATTTCAAAAGTTCCCACAATCATTATTGGAATGGATGTCTCTCATGGCTCACCTGGACGAGCAGATGTTCCATCCATTGCAGCGGTACTCAAGGACAATGTTGCTCATGTTATATTGCTTAACTTCTCTCTATGTCTTAGATGGTGCTGATTCTACGGATTTGTGATTACCAGGTGGTCAGTTCTAGACAATGGCCCCTTATTTCTCGCTATCGAGCAGCTGTTCGTACTCAGTCACCAAAGCTGGAAATGATAGACTCTCTGTACAAAAAAGTATCAGATACTCAAGATGATGGCCTTATCAGGTAGTTGCTGACTCAATGTAATTGTCCCTGTTTAAATGGTTTATATTTCCTGTGCCGAGCTGATTTCAATTGATACTAGAGTAGTCTCTATGCTATGTAAGTATATTGAATGCCCCCATTTTTTGTTGCTTAAGAAGTTTGTCATGTATGCAGGGAGCTGCTGGTGGACTTCTACTCAAGTTCTAACAAAGTGAAACCTGAGCATATCATAATATTCAGGTATAATTTCTAGAAAGCAAGTTAAGAGAACTGCAGTCTTGAATCATTTACTCAAATGCAGTTCTGTGAATCTGGAACTAGAAATTGTTGTACTTTTCAACTCCATATCTACATTTTGTGCATTTAGTCGCAACCTTTTCTCCCCCTTCTCAAGTAGACTTGAAGCAAAAATATAAATACAATGGAAGACATTACTTCTGAGGGCTTTAATTCGTATGTACCTTCACTGTGCTTTCAAGACCAGCTTTCTGATTTAGGGCTATATTGATTATGCAACATCTAACTGAAGCATAGTCTTCACACTAGCCACATGATGTATAGTTTTTGGTTTCTTCTCATTCGTGCACATTAAAATTTTATATAGTTGCTAATTATTAAGCTGTCGTGGATGTACAGGGACGGAGTGAGTGAGTCCCAGTTCAACCAAGTCATAAACATTGAGCTCGATCAGATTATCGAGGTTTGCATGTGCTGCAGCTTAGTTTTTTCCATGAAACCTATTCTTTTCCTGGTCAGTAAATATGACCATATTCTCTAGGCCTGCAATCATCTGGATGAGAATTGGTTTCCAAAGTTCACTGTCGTTGTTGCACAAAAGAACCACCACACGAAGTTTTTCCAGACCAACTCACCTGATAATGTTCTTCCTGGTTTGTACTTTTAGCTACCTAGTTTGTGTTACTACTGGAGTATAATTTGATTGACTTGTTCTGTACAAACTTCCTATGAAATATCTATCTATGCAGGGACTGTGATCGACAATGCAATTTGCCATCCAAAGAATAACGACTTCTACATGTGTGCTCATGCTGGGCCCATTGTGAGTATTGTAAATCCCTTGTTTGAATCAGTTCTATGATTCATATTAATTGCTTCTGTCATCTTTGTGCTATTCAGGGAACAACACGACCGACTCACTACCATGTCCTGCATGATGAAATTGGATTTTCAGCGGATGACATGCAAGAGCTGGTCCATTCACTATCATATGTGTTAGTAAACAGTTTCCTTCTATGAGTTGATGTTATTTGTTGTTCAAATCCTTCTTTGAGAGATTTTATTCATCTTTTCTACTGCTCTACAGGTATCAGAGAAGTACTACAGCCATCTCTGTTGGTAAGAAAATCATTTGTGTTTTACTAGTACCGCTTTTTCAGGAATTATGATTCTTCACTGGCTTGAAAGGTTTAAAATATAGAATATCATCAAATACTACTCCTAATGCTGATCTGATGAACAATTTTGTTTTTCTTAATACGTTTCGTGCAGTTGCACCTATATGTTATGCTCACTTGGCAGCAGCACAGATGTCACAGTTTATCAAGTTTGATGAACTGTCAGAGACCTCGTCGAGCCATGGTGGAGTTACAGCAGTTGGTGGTGCTCCAGTTCCTGCATTGCCTCGGCTTCACAGGAATGTGCGCAGTTCAATGTTCTTCTGCTAAGTCTTACATCCGGAGAAAAACTTAACTAAGGGAAACTTTTAGTATTAAATATTAGAACTTAGTATGCCAGTCTGAGGTTTTAGGGAACTTTAGTTTTGCTGTTTGAACCTTTAGTCTATATGAGAGAGTTAACTTAGTTGCATCTTCTGTTTATTATCTTCGCAAAATTCATGCTTTTTCCTTCCCCTCTGTTGTTATTTCTAGCCACATGTAGGATAGTTGCTAATAACAGAATTTTAAGACGAAGATTGATTATTTATTCATTTACGAGAAAAAATCTTTTAATTAATTGAAAAAAGGAGAAATTCGACAATCATTTATAACAAAGTTTATCGCCTAATTAAAGGGTTATTGTACGTGTTACATGCATCATTGTGTCCGCCTGGACTAGGAGGACAAAACACAGCCCATAATAACATTGTCTCGGAAATTAAGTTGACAGTTATTTGTATAGAACATAATGAGGGACTACAACAATGTTGCTTTACTTAGTTTAGTTACAGTATCGATGCCTTACTTCCCCTTTTTCAGTACAGTTGGTAAACCACATCACAAAAAAAAAAGGTAAGGTGCATTAAGGAACATCAACGACGCTCCAACTTAACTACAAATTTCATTGTTACACTAGCAAAAAGACCGTCTTTGAGCCTAACATGATAATTGGGGAGAGAATTCATCAATGCACGAGGAAGCAAAACCACATTACAATCGCCAATAATTACAAATATTAAAATAACAGTTCACCAACATACCAAACTTTCTTCATTGTTTAGGTTTAGGAAACAAAATTTTTGTATACTCCATGTGCTGTAAGAGTGCTTTAATCCCTTCTACCTTTGTTACGCCTAGTAGCTACTTTCGTCCACCCGTCCTCGTTCACTTCAGCTGGCTGCTTCATCGCAGGCTCATCAACTACCATACCCAAATTTGACTGTGTTCCCACAGAATCAATTGCCATATCTGATGAATTGTTAACCAAGTTCTCATTGCCGTCATCACTACTGTCGTCGTCATCGCTAGCATCCTGGAAAGTTTTGCAAAAGTAAGCAATAAAACAAATTATCACTGGACAACATTCTCCGATTACATAAGTGTCCTTACTTTTGACTAGAAATACTAATAGTGGGGTTAACACCCCTTACTTATCATGGGTCTATTTTAATACAAACTCAGCCTGAACTAAGGTTCTGTGTGTCAGAACACAACCAAGACACACACAAAAAAATAAAATAAAGAATCTGTAGGAATAGAGTTGTTTTTCTCTGTCAAATTGAGCCTTTAAAAAAACAGAAACAATTTTGAAAATGGTGAGTGAGTAACCGTGTTTTAACTTACTCTTTGAATCTTTCTTCCTGTCTTGTTCCTTCTTTCCTTTTTATTTTTGTATGGAAGATCACGAAGTGTTTCTATGGACAAAAGTCTGGAATAAACACTCTTGTTGTGTTGCTGACTTGCTTCTTATCACAGTAGAAGACAACCTCAATACATACAAACACACGAGCAATGCTTAAAGAAGAAACAATCAGAAAAAGACATCCCAAAATAATTTCTTCTTCAAATTCAATCATTTTCTCCTTTGTTGCTTTCTTGCTTCTTGTTTCCTCATTTAGTACTAGTGTTGTCTCGGAGGAGCATACTTTAACTGGTCGTTTGGTTGGAATACGATTTATGCCGGTATAAGTTATATTGGGATAAGTTATGTTGGATTAGTTATGCTAGGATTGTATTTATTCATTGTTTGGTATGTTGTATTATTACAATTGCATAATTTCTAAGGAGAAGGTATAAGTTATACCGGTGCTAATTACCCCACCTTTTATAAGGTATAAGTTATTCTGGTGTTAAAATTAACACCAGGATAACTAATACCTGATTTGCTAACCAAACAGGATATTAAGGTGGTATTAAATTTTTATACCACCCTTATACCTTCTTATACCTCATACCAAACGACCCCTAAAGGGTTCAAGTCAACATCTGCCGGTAAATCAAACTTTCCGGCCACAGCGAGAATTGTTGAAATTCAAGAGAATAAGGTCTTACCTCAAGAAAATCAACAAACCTGCCGTCAAGACTATTCTGGCACTCTTCTTTTTCTATTTTTCTTTTCAAGATTGCAGCTTTGCAACTTTTCTTACAAAAGATTGGTTCTTTTTTTTTCTTGTGTGTGTGTGTGTGTTATTACACATAATATGCAAGTATAAAAATGTATATTACTAATTATAATAAAAGTGCATGTCACTATATCAGTATGAGAAATCCGATTACAAAAGTGTCCGCTAACATTTACAAAATTTGATATTAGTCACTATATCAACGGCATCAACCTGTGATGGGAATATAACGGTTTGGCGCTGCTAAAACTAATAGAAGTTGACATTTTATAGAATTCCTCAAGCATCACTTAAATAGAAGTTCAATGCCATCAGAGAAAAATTCTCGACTAACAAAATAACAAGTGGAAGTATTACGATAACGTTTCCTTGCAACAAGTACCTCAAATACAAACTATGAACAGGCTAGAGCATGTATCTTTTCCAATCCATCTTATTGCCAAATGCCAACATCGCTAGCTTAACCAACATACTTCAAAGGAAAATGGACATGTATTTGCTGGCTGGTGCGAGGTGAATGAAACCAAAGATTTTTGTGGCAAAGAATATAATATCGACAAAACGAGTGAAAGAAAAACCAAAGACACTTCGAAGGGAAAACGTAGACTGTCCTTAACTGAAATGTAAATTTTCATATTTGCTAACTTTGTGGGGCAAAAGGCCGATGTATATGATGTAGACACAGCTAGAATTTTACAGCTCTTACCAGAATAAAATAAGGAATTGAGTTTTTGCCTCTTTTTTACAGTACACATTCAACATCTTCCTACTGTTGCTTCACATTTAATGAACAAAAATGATTACCTTACTTATCAGAAAGAATTCATATAGTGGGACCTAACTAATTTGGAATTGAAGAGTAGTTGATTGATTCATATACTAGCACGTTTCAGTAAATGCACCTCCCACCACCAACCATTTTCAGCTTGGAAAATGGGCAAAGAATCCAGCGTTGTGCTTGTTATCTTATAAAATGCTTGAATATATTAGGTCCTCTCATTCATCTCAAGTTCCTATTTCCTAAGAACAATTAGCAAAAGTACACTGTCCATAATTACCTTCATCTCATACAGTTAAAATTATCCAATACCTGATTTAGCCAAGCTTCATTTGTAATGAATATGATTAAGGCCTATATTACTTCCAGACAAATAACTCATCCTACATACTAGTTCTTCTTCATCACTTTATCATGCATATAATAGGATTCAGCGAAGTAGTAGGTGACCATCAACTGAAAAAAATTCTACCAATCACGGAGGAAAAAACATATACTGCCCATAAAAAAGGGGATGCTTACTTGTCTGACATAAGTAGCAGGTCTCCTTCCAACATTTGTTTCTCTTAGCAGTTTGATTGAACTGAAATTCCCTTCCAGACACTCTTCATGCATAAACATCAACTTTTCTGCTACCTGGAAGAAAACACAGATATTAATTGATATAGAAACATTTATCAGATCTGACTCCAAAGCCTTACAGAAATGCATGATTACACGAACATTAACTTCTCTATTAAATGTAAGCAACACGATTTAGAAAGGGTAAATTACCATCTTAGTCCTCATACTTTCAAAAGAGTTGAATTCTAAAATTATACTTTTCACTAATAGGAACAGTACAACAGTTTGGTCAAAATTCAAGATAACCATAACAAAAGTAGAAATAGTAAAGAGGAGCCCTGCCCATTTCCAGATCTTGTTTTTTGTTCGCTTAATGCTGCCCTGAACAAAGGTTAGGGGCTGGCAGCAAAGAGGATCGGATAGAACTTCTTGTCCCCCAAAACAAAAAAGAAAAAGAGAGAGAGATGGGACAGAACTAAGGAGAACCAGGGTAATGGCTGCCTGTAGGGAGGCAGTATACCACAAAGGGGAGGGCAAACCACAAACATCCTTCTTCAAGTTGTGGACTGAACTATCAATTGATTCCCAGAATTCATTTAAATATTCCCATGAGATATCCCTAACAAGTTATTACTAAGCCTTGTATGCTTCTATATTACAGGTAAAAATAACACATCATGATATTCTGTGGATGTTTATCCCATTCTTTCATCAGTTAACTGAGTTAAAGGCACTGAAATTAAGATTTGGTTCTTAAGCCACCTTGATACTCCTAATTGAAATGGACAGTTTGGTTGCATGAAACAAAGCACAAGAGCAGCAATAAAGATTGGTTCTAAAGAGGAAGCTAGTCATGCGATCAATTCCAAATTGAACTCACAGTAATATACTATTAATGTAATATTGTTCTTCTTTTTTCACAAAACAAATTCCTTCTCCTAGCTAGCTCCTGTTTTGGCTGAACAAGAAATGATAATTAGCCTTCTCTTTCAGATCCACCAAAAAAATTACGTTTGAAAGCGTAGTCAAACGCGATGCTATATCCTTTAACATAATAAAGGAGAGAAATCAGCGTAAACAATTTTGAGTGATAACGCCAAAAAAAATTACTGAGACAAAAAATTAATGACTTGTGCTACAATTTAAATACCAGGACAATCTGGATAATTTAGACACTTGACTCACACCAGAAGTCCGCACACAGCATATACTTGTCGAATTATTTCAAATCGGATGAGAAGTACTTTATAGCGTGACTAAGTTTCTGGAAAATTAGAAGTGCTTACTTTTCAAAAGAAAGTACTTACGGGAGTTTGTTTGAAATTTTCCAAACACAGGCATAAAAACTGATCCACTTAACTTCATTGTCTATAAAATCATTCCCATGAATATTTTATGTTGTCCTAACACAGCAAACAAAGATAATACAGGTTACAGGACAAAGAGTGGGCACCATACCTCCTCGAGGCTGCCATCATCGACTACAGTATTTAGAGATAACATGAACTCATCTAGAATCTCTTCAATATCATCCATATATACTTTTTCTGCATAATGGGGGGAAAAATGAGGAACGCACAGAAACAATAAAAGAAAGCCAATTTTTTTATCAAATACAATAAATACAATTTTTTTAGTTTGATTCAAAAAAGTTCCCTCTTTTTATATGTAGTAAGTTGTAAATTTTTTATCTAGTAAGTTTTAAATTTTTTATCCTTGATGATACTCCAAATGACATGACATGTTTAAAACCACAAGATCAAAGGATATTCTGTGCCTAGTAAAACTAAAACACATAAATTGAGACGGCGGGAGTATTACTCATATGCAGATTACCTTTGGAATTTGTGAAAGCCGCAAATAGGTCGACATTGAGCTGACTGGATATTTCACGAGAGCCACGACCACCCCAGTCGTTTTCGATAGCCATCTGAAGGGCCGTCCATCTACCTAGCACCAGCCCGATACCTTCCTGTAGCTGTGCAGCCGCCTCAGCCGTCAGCTGAGCTGATGCGTTGCTGTTGCCGTCGTCCATTCAGAACCAAAATAACAGCACAGAGAAAAGAGGGTTTTAGTGGGAGCAGAGGCGCAGGTGGGGATGTTTTTGGAGGAATTTGGGTATATATAAAAAGAGACAGAAAAGAAAAGACCTTTTTTTTTTGTAATCTATCTACGGAAAGGGTTCAAAATGTCCTAAACTTAAAAAAAATATTTTAAAATACTCTTCTTCATTTATTGAGCTAAAAATACCCCTTCATTCACTTTTTTTGTTCCTTTGATATTAGATCAACGCTAAACTAAAATAATTATTATTCTTTTTGTAAAACTTTAAAAAAAATATTTTACAAAATATTTTTGTTTTTCTAAACTAATGCACCAATAGTCCACTAATTTACAATAATATTTTTTTGTAAAAACTGAATTGTTTTACAAAAACAATAATAATTATTTTTAATTTAGCATTGACATAACGGTCAAAGGGCATAAGTGAACCAAAAAAATGGATGGAAGGGTATTTTTAGCCCAATAGGTGGATGAAGTTATTTTTAAACCTTTCCCAATAGTTTAGGGGCATTTTGAACCTTTTTCCGATCTATCCATCTATCTATCTATCTATCTATATTAATATAAAAGAACGAATGTTTTATGATAAATGTTGAACGACCAAAATATCATCCAAATATTGATGGACTTTTACGTCCTTTATTAATTAGAGATATCTCTATAATATTAATGTGCTGAAACGTAAACATACTTCATTATTTATAGAGTTCAAGTCAAAATGTAAAACTTTAAAAATTATTATCCGCCTCATAATATGAATTCATCTGAAAAGTGACTGTGTTCAAGTGAAATTGAAAGTCTTCTGCTTCTGGATATTAAGAGAGTTCTGAAATAAAGCAAATCAAACCAACTCATGATTATGCCTAAATAATACCTTTTTATAGTCCCGGTTCAACTCAACGACAAAGCATAACAGAAGAAAGACGTAAAGCAATTTGTAACCAAACCAGGAGCTCATGATTCTTGCCGAGTTCCTAAAACTTTTGATTGTAGAAGGCTTGGATTTAGCTTTAGAGTTGGAAGTTTTAATTACGGTGTGATTTTTCTTTGTATTTATTGTATTGGGAATTTTTGGTCAATCTACTTGTAAGTGTTATCTATATATATTTAGTCGCTATTGTGCCAAAACCCGACGAACAATTAAAAATCAATTGCGTTTATTCGATGCTCAAGGATTTTGAGGTAGGTGCTTGATGGTATTCTATGTGTAAGTTCTATGATATTTTCTGTTTCCCTCGATCAATAATTTCATTGCGCTCAACCGTAAATTTCTACTTTTAGTCCACTAGACTAGCAATATTAATTACCACATCTTCACACATTATAGATTAATTGTTATAGATATTTGAAGATGACGGCTTCTCGTTGGTGATTATAGAAAAATATGGAACAAAAAAAATAGGTTGAAGGTAGTAGCTTGTGCTTACTACTTGTAGTTAATAGCTTTAATGATTTACTAATGTTGATTGAGCAGTATTTCAATCAAGCATGTGGTTTTCACTTCTTCTTGGTTATACTATTTATTCAAACTCTATTTTTGGTTTAAAAAGTATTATATTACCAAAAGAAAAAGAAAATAATCTAAACTTAAAGGAATTGTTACACATCCAAAGTGTGTTGTATACGATAGGGTTTTACATATTATATTATACCCTTTTTTTTTTTGTAATACATAATTTTTGCTTGAAATATAATATAAACCATTCACGGCAATAGATATAATAAACATAAAATATTTTTATAATAAAACAGATACCCTAAATTTTATTTTTCACAAAACACCAAATCTTACTGATAGTGTTAGATTTTAATTTAGACTACAAAATAACTTATCCTTATTCTAAATCAAACCTAGACATTTATGAACAAATCACAAATAAATTTTATACGGATTAAATGAACAAACCTAAGATAATCCAAGGTAATCGATATAATAGATATAGAGCAATATATGTTTTTTTAAGAAAATATTATACCCTGTGACATCTTTTTATTTTTCAAGAAAATTCCTAAACCAATAGTGTCTTTAAGTTTAGTGATAGATTTAATTTGGACTCTAAAGAATCGTTTAGGATAATAAAAGGTGAAATTGTGAGAAAAGAGAACATTAGACATTTAGCAATATTGAAGCAAAGAGTAAGATGTAAAGAGATGCTTAAGGAAAACGATCGAGCTATCCCAATTCCAGGGTAATAAAGAAAAATTACTGTAATAAGGTTTGCAAAAGTAAATCGCAGTACCCTTGTGTTTAAATAATAAATATTAAAGCACAGAGGCTAACAAACCAAATATAATTTTGTATTTGTCACTATATATTTCTCACACGGATAACTATATATTTGACTTTTAAGAGAGATATTAATATCGTAAATAGATCAATATGGAGTAACCAAGGAATCAAGAGGAAAAATACACCCAAAATATCACTATAAAGAAAATGTTAGATAAGATACGATTCCACTATGTATTTCTATGATATAAATAGATTTACTATCTAATTAACTCAACTAAATTACTTGTATTTGCATTTTGACTTCAAGTATTAAACGATTTTTGCTTCTTCGTTTTTTCACTTCAATTGCTTTATTAAAATATTTATATAAATAATTGATTAAATATTTACGTGCAAAATACGTACATAGAGACTAGTACTATATTAAAAGCACAAAACCCCTTAGCGAAATATTATTCGCCTTATTTACCCTTCGTAAGTGTATTCTACTTTGGATAAAATTATAATTATAAACTCTAATAAATTTTACCTTTGAAATAAAACTAAAAATTGCCGTTTAATCTCATTTTTGTTACATACGGCTTTTTCCTTATTTAGGTTTTAAGTTTAGAATTCTTTTACCAAATATTTACTTAGTTATGCCTTTTGGTTGTTTAGGTTTAGGATACACTTTAGATTTAGGATCGTTTATCAAAATTTTCTTATGCTACAGATCTTTTGCCACAACTTTATTTTCGTCTTAATTATTGTATGTAGCTTTATTTTGTTAACAATTTTTATTTTTATTTTAATTATCGTAGATATCTTACAATTGATCATTGGATGGAGTTCTCAAAATTATGGGTTTAGATACCGTGGTAACGACATTTCTAGAGGTAAAAGTTGTTTGTATTTGAGGTAAACCTTTTAATCTTTAGTGTGTTTTTGAAGTCAAGTAATAATAATAGTTCATGTATTTTTGACACACTGTTACAAATTGAAAAGTTGTTAGATTTGTGTTTTTTGTTTATAATTTTTCATATACGATCATCAGTTTAGTGACTTATTTACATATTTTGTACAAGTTGTTTAGACTTTAAATCATTGCATTCCGTAACAAGAAAAAGGGTACGTTAGGCATTCTAACTCGTGATATAAATTTAAATTTTATTAATTCAAGATTATTTACCTTATGTTTTACAATTAAAATTATTAATTGTTGTGCCAACTCAAGTTGCTCATATTTTCTAGGATTTTTTTATTACCTATTTTGTTTGATTTTATTATAGATATTACATAATCTAAAAATTGTGTTACTTAGAGAATAAACATTAACAATTGGCGTCCCAGGATTTTGACGAGTCCGCCGGTTCAAGTAAATAACTCTACTTAAGAAAAGCTGAAAATAAACTATACGGAGATAATCGACAAACTTGCAGTCTGATCGCAGACCCCTTAAGGTAAAAATAAATAAATGATTTTCTTTACTTTTTGTTCAAGAACTTAAACACATTATTTAATAATACACATAATTGTTAAAAAATATATATAATTATTGATATAGAGTAAACGCGCAAAGTGCGTACCCTAAGACTAGTAACCTAAAAATATATATTTCTATCAAACTATTGTTGCCTATTCATTTGCCAACGACAAATGAGTAGGCGTTCGGACATAAGAATTGTAAAATTTCAAAAATTGGTGAACTTTTTTTCCAATGATATTTAAAATTTAGAGTTGTGTTTGGATATAAATTTTAGTTTAGGTTGTTTTTAAAGTTTTGTGAGTGATTTGAGTGAAATTTTTTAAAAAATAGTTTTTTTTTGAATTTTTAAAAAATTTCCAAAATGCATCTCCAAGTGAAAATTGGAAATTTAATGAACAAACATTCATTTCGAAAAAGATCATTGAAAAAGAAAAATAAATTATGTCCAAACAGGCTTTTAAAATACACTCTTATTATGGTCGCTTGCTCTTTTAGAATCGTGGCAAGACAATAAGAGGTTTAAGTGTTCCATTTTTGTAGCATGAGATGTTTTATAGGTCACAAAATTAAGTGGGCGTCTGGACATAAGAAATGTAATATTTCAAAAATAAGTGAATTATTTTTTTCAAGTGAAAATGGTATTTGAAATTAGAGTTGTGTTTCGATATTAATAAAACTTTGGGATGTTTTTGAATTATTTTGAGGCTCGCGACTTGAATCATGTGAGGTGCATCAAAGACGAGGACGGTCGAGTATTGATGGAAGAGGCCCAGATTAGGCAAAGATGCAAGTCGTACATTCATAAACTTATGAATTAAGAGTGGAATGAGAACATCATGTTAGGGCAATTGGGGCACTCCGAGAGTCACCGAGACTTTAGGTATTGTAGGCGCATTAAGGTTGAGGAGGTCGTGGGTGCGATGGATAAGATGAGTCGGGGCAAAGCGATCGGACCGGACGAGATTCCATTAGAGTTTTGGAGATATGCGGGTAGAGCAGGCTTGGAGTGGCTGACTGGGTTGTTTAATGTTATCTTCAGGACAAAGAGGATGCATAATGAGTGGCGGTGGAGTACAATGGTTCCGGTGTACAAGAACAAAGGGGATATCCAAAATTGTAACAACTATAAGGGTATCAAGTTACTAAGTCATACCATGAAAGTTTGGGAGAGGGTGGTGGAAGGGAGGATAAGGAGGGTGGTGTCTATATCAAAAAAATAGTTCGGGTTCATGCCAGTCGTTCTACTACGGAAGCTATCCACCTTATCAGGAGGTTGGTGCAACTATACAAGGATAGGAAGAGGGATTTGCATATGGTGTTTATTGACCTAGAGAAGGCACATGACAAGATACTCAGGGACGTCCTTTGGAGGTGTCTGGAGGTGAAACGTGTGCCGGTGACTTACATTAGGAGTTATGATTCGGGTTAGGAATGTGGGAGGTGACTCAGAGCCTTTTCCGGTGGTTATGGGGTTACACCAAGGATATGCACTCAACCCGTCTTATTTGCTCTAGCGATGGATGCACTGACACAATATATCCAAGGAGAGGTGCCATGGTGTATGTTGTTCGCTGAAGATATAGTTATGATTTATAAGATGCGAGGCCACGTAAATGGGAGACTGGAGTTATGAAGGCAGGCCTTGGGGTCTAAAGGTTTCAAGTTGAGTAGGACTAAGACGGAATATGCAGAATGTAAGTTCAGCGACGTGGTGGAGGAAGCGGATGTGGAAGTCAGGCTTGACTCACATGTCATCCTCAATAGAGAAAGTTTTAAGTACTTAGGGTCAATTATCCAAGAAGATAGGGAGATCGACGGGATGTTACGCACCGTATTGGGGTGGGGTGGATGAAATGGAGGTTAGCGTCTGGAGTCATGTGCAACAAGAAGGTGCCACCGAAACTCAAAGGTAAGTTCTATAGAGCGGTGGTTAGACCGACCATGTTGTATGGAGCTGAGTGTTGGCCAGTCAAGAATTCACATATCTAGAAGATGAAAGTAGCAGAAATGAGGATGTTGAGATGGATGTGTGGACACACTAGGATGGATAAGATTCGGAATGACGATATCCGGGAGAGGGTGGGCGTGGCTCCCGTGGACGACAAGATGCGGGAATCGCGACTTAGATGGTTCGAACACATGCAGAGGAGAAGCCTAGATGCACCAGTTAGGAGGTGTGAGCAGTTGACTTTGGCAGGTACGAGAAGAGGTAGAGGGAGGCCTAAGAAGTATTGGGGCGAGGTGATCAGGCAGGACATGGCGCGACTTCAGATTTCCGAGGTCATGGCTCTTGATAGGAACAGGTGGAGGTCGAGCATTAGGGTGGTAAGCTAGGGGGTAGTCGAGAGTTCTTTCCTATTTGTACCGTTTAGTCTGATAGAGTTTTGTTTAGGTTTGTTAGCGGTCTATGTTGTGTTCACATTGTTGTTTTGCATAATTTTGTGCTATTGTCCTTTCACTCATTTGTTGTTGTTGTCTCCTGGAAACAACCTCTATACCCTTTTCGGGGTAGTGGCAAGAGGTGCGTACACCTCACTCTCCTCATACCCACTAGTAGAATTTTACTGGGTATGTTATCGTTGTTATTGTCCAAAATTCATTTTCGAGTACAAATTAAAAAAATTGTGGCGAAACACTCATTTTGAAAAAAACACAAAAAAATTCGAAAAAAGTGAAAAAATTCTTATGTCCAAAATGGCTCTAAGATAAACTTAAGTAAAGTAACCAAAAGGTAAATTAAGGAATCATTTGAAGAAGATTATAGTAAAATAAATATTGATCTGATAATCAATAATAAAGTGATTGTTATACGGTAATTAACAGTGCGTGTATTATTAACTTATTATTATTAAAAGAAGATGCAAAGACCAAACATATATAAATTATGCTGAATTAAAGAGGAGACTAAGGCCTCATTTATTTTGTTTAAGACTAAGACGTCTGAATCTGAATACAGATCTGAATATCAAGATGTGTATTAAGATTAAGACGTCTGAATCCGAATACACATCTGAATATACTAAGATGTGTATTAAGATTTGAATAGAAATAATTAAGACTGTTTGATTTTTAACATATGAATGTATAAAATTTATCTTTATTTAAAAATTAATAAACATAAAATTCAAATGAAATACTAGCTAATCTAATATTCTATCAATAAAATTTATAGTTTTTTAAAATATGATAGTTGTTGGTAGTGATGGCTAACGGGTGAATGCCGACTAGAGGCGGTGATTGGTTGTAGTTTTGGTTGATGATGGTGGTTCATGCTAGTAGCTAATAGTGATTGGTAGTGGTGGCGATTATGATTGAGGATGCTGATGGTGGGTTGTGATAGTTAATAATGGCGGGTAGTGGTAGTAGTTGTGACTGAGAAAGGTGGTGGGTGGGTGGTGGTAGATTATAGTAATGAGCAGCGTCGGTTGTGGTTGTTGATGGTGATGGGGTGGTCAATTGTGATAGTTGAGATGGATGAGTGTTGAGTGTGGGTGAGAATGATATATGATGGTCGGAGTGGTGGGGATAGTGGGTGGTAATGGTCGATAATGATAGCGGCTATGATTGAGGATGATGGTGGTGGTGGGGGAGGGGGGTTGAGTATGGTGGTGGTGGTGGCAGCAGCGGTAGTTGATAATGTTAGGCGGTGGCGCAGGTAATAATGAATATGTGATACCACTTAATGAAATTAAATCTCTGTTATAAATCTTAATCATACAGACCTATTCAGACACGTTAAGTGGTTGTGAAGTAAAACAAACAAACATATTTAATGATTAAAATATGAATAATTAAGATTCAAACTTTGAAACAAACGCACTTAATATCTGAGATCAGAATGATTAAGATCCAGACTTTCATTAAGTGCATACAAATGAGGCCTAATTCTTATTCAAGCAACCTATAGTCCTATACAAATATGTTTTATAGATCGTAATATCTGCCGGAAACAAACAATATTACTATTAAATATTTTTGAAGTTTCTGAAGAGTGAAGAACACAAGCATAAATTGATAATTGGGAGAGTGCACTTTAGAAAATGAAGTTTCTCTTTGAAATAAAGTTTTTTTCATGTGATTTAAAAAATGAATTTAAGAATTTTATTTTCTTATGTACCAACTAAAAACAAATTAATCTCCAATTCAACTTAAAGGGACGCCTTTAAAAGTGAAAAGGATCGAAGCGGTTCATTTGAATTTGACTCCCACTTTGAAGTCTTCACGTCCCTCCATTATCTCTCCAAATTCCCTCTCTCAATTTTTAGGGTTTTCTTGAGAAATATTTGCAACAATGTCAGCTTCCACAGTATCCATCACAGCCAATCCAGCCTCGGGTTCAACCCGTCGCCGAGCCGTCGAGAAGAAGCAATCCTCTGCCCTAGATTTAGCCGATTCCAACTTAGCGACCGCCGCCGCTGCTGCTGCGGCCGATCCAATTTCAACCCCCAACATTTCCATCAGAAGCGACGGCCGAGATGCGATTCAAGTGGTGAAGAGACCCTTGCCCAATACAAATGCTCCCACATCCTCTACTCGCCGTGCTAGCGGCTCAGCAGCAGCAGCGAAGAAACCCTCGAAACCGCCTAAGCCTAGGTGGTTGACCGTGGTTAGTGTATTCACTAAGAATTTGTTGCTGCTGCTTGTTTTAGTTGGTTTAATTCAGATGGTCCGTAGACTTGTTATGAATTCGAATAATGTTAACGACTCTGATGGTCTCGCTGTAATTTCTGGGGATTTTGAGGGAAAATTCGCTGAAATGGAGTCGTTTGTTAAGAAAACTACGAAAATGATGCAAGTGCAAATCGATGTAATTGATCAAAAACTTGATTCAGGGATTAGGAATGTGAGGGATGAGTTGAGCGTGAAGGTGCATGAGAAAGGGGAGGAATTGGAGTTGAAGTTGAAGGAAGTGAGTGGTAGAAGTGAAAATTTGGAGAAGTTGATGAGTGAATTTCGAGAGAAAGATTGGGTGTCCAAGGACGAGCTAAATAATTTATTTGAAGAGTATAGGAAGACTAAAGGTGACACGGAAGTTGATGATAAGAGTTTGGATGAATTTCGGGCATATGCGAGAGAGGTAGTGGAAAAAGAGATAGAAAAACATGCTGCTGATGGATTAGGGAGGGTGGATTATGCATTGGCTTCGGGAGGGGCTCGCGTAGTGAAGCATTCAGAGCCATTTATTACGAAGTCTGGTGGTGGTGACGTTTGGAGTTTGTTAAACCGGAATGCAGTTAGTAATGATGCTCAGAAGATTCTTACACCCAGCTTTGGAGAACCTGGTCAGTGTTTTCCCCTTAAAGGGGATAGGGGGTTTGTCCAGATCCGGCTCCGGACACCTATTATACCCGAAGCTGTCACCCTGGAACATGTTGCAAAGGTAACACTTTTTCCATTGTATAGTAATGATGATTCTGTTGTATCAATTTTTCGTTCTGCTTATGGTGGAGCTGACTGTTTAGTATGATGCGTTTATCTGAGCTTCATGAGTATATGCGACTTTATATGTGATGAGTAACTCAGAATGCATGAATTTAGGAAGCTTCTGACATCTTAGTCATTATGAGCACAATTGAATTTGAGCCTGACTTTCGGATTTCAATTGAAATTGATCGGTCAGAGCCTAGGCTGGGTCAGCATGAATTGAGCCTTTGTGCCTAGACATCGTATTTGAATGTGTTTATGGAAATTGCGAATATCAAAAGAAGCACACGTAGATTTCATATAAATGTGTCCAACTAATTCTAAGTTTTCCAGTTTAATCAGAGTGAAAGTATATTCCATCTAGTGTTGCTTACTAATTTGCATGCTTCATAAATTCGCCTCAAGCCTCCAATCAACGTGCAACTTAAGTGTAAGGACTCGAAATTAGGAAGTGCATGCTCAGGCAAGGCCTTAATGAGTCTTCTCTTTTGTAGTAAGAGTTTTTTTTTGGGGGGTGAGAATCTTTAACCTAGAAGCGGCAAGCCCGTCCTACCTCATGTTCGTGTTCTTAATGATCGAGGGATGTATTCTAGGATATAATCTACAATTGACATACCTTGCATCTTAATGAGAGGAGCTTTATCTGGAGATAATATAATGCTTGTATATATTCCTTTTATTGGAATGTAACTTGGGTAACTGATTGGACTGATCCAAAACTGATGGTTTGGGCTCAAACTAGGCAATCGTTAGCTGGAAAATTAATTGAATATTAGTGATAGAACGCAGGTGAATAGCTTTCATACTAATCAGTCATATCGGGTCTATCAAGTATTCTGCTTTAGATACAACCTGTAATAGTTGAGAGTTGTTCTTATTTATCCTTCTCTTCACTATTACATCCTCATTTGCCTTCATTGTATCCCTCTCTTAGCCTTTCACCTCAGTTTTCACATACATACCTGAAAGTCCTGCTCATCTCTATCTTTTCCTTCCCTAGCTATGATCATGTGAACTGATATATTCAATTGCTTTTGCATCCACAAGTGTGCTTATTATGGCAAACTTTCTCCACTTTATGGTTGTTTGCTTATGTTTATGATAGATACACACATGCAGTTATGTGTTTATAGTTCTAGAGCCCTGGTAACCTTTAATCTGCCAACTATACTTGAGAACTGCGCTAATCTTGACCCGGGCACATGACTGATTCTGCTGGTATCCTCTCATATGGGAACATTATGGTTTGGTTGCAGAGAATTGTCTGGGGTAGGTTCTTATCGGGAGAAGGGACCCAAACTCAGACCAAGATGTATTCTGTTCTGTGTACTTTTCCTTATCTGTTCATCATTGGTTTTGTTTTGCTTGCCAATCTTCATCATTTGATCTCTTCCATTATTTAAAGTGGACCTCGATTTCTGTCCATTTCTACTTTTTGAGCGATACTTTGTAGTCTATTTTGTTTGGATAATTCTCCAGACTTGCTTTCTTGTCTACTGATCAGTAGCATGACTATAGAAATCACCTGTCCTGATGACAATGTGCCCTTTTGGCTCTAAATTGGTAATAACATCGGTTTTATCCTCCACCTGATAAAAAAAAAAAAGGAAAAAAGACAAGGGTTCTACCCCCCATTTCTCAAACGGTTTTATTGTCCATTTACCTTTTGGTGTACATATTGAAAAGTTTCTATACGCCTTCTTGAACCTTTCTACTTTCTCATTGTTGAAGTGCCCAGTCAGCCTATTTTAGTTTCTATTGTTTCTTTAGTGCACCGTTGTTCTCTTGAGAACAAGTACTCAAGCCATATCTTTAGTTCTTAATTTTGCTGACACCCGTGATGATTGGCCATTCCGTTCTCATAGGTGGATAAGCTGAACTGTGGATAAGTGAATATTATTAGTTAGCTAAGTTTAGTGAGCACTCATGCTTAGTTACAAATGTTATTTACTCCCTCCGTCTCAATTTATGTGAACCTATTTGTCTGTGCACAGAGTTTACGAGGGAAGACTTTTGAATCTTGTGGTTGTCGATATGTTATAATATTTTTGTGTCTATAAATCCTCCGAAACGTGTGGTGAAAAACATTCATACCATCTGTGTGGCGGTGAAATCTTCTCATTAAAGGTGATATTGGAATCCAAAAATTAGGAGTTTCCTTATTTCTTTCACCAATCACCAACTATTTTTGTGATGTTTCACACTTGAGACCTGAACTCTAGCAATTAGGGTGAACCTTGAGCAAGAATTCTTACTCTGTTAGATTGAATAGAATGCTAGGAGTTTCATCGCTCTAAGCAATGTGCAGTATTACGTTGACCGGTCAATAATTTTAACCAAAGGTCTTAGGAAAAAGATTTATCAGCAAAAGTGTTGCATGAAGTAACACGCGTGTTGACCTTGCTGAGCAGCTGTAGACCTTAAATCACATTTTTTGAGATATTTCGGTGAACCTAATGGCTAATGTAGGATGAAACTGCGAACAAACTATCACATTTGAGAAGTGAATTTTCATGAGACATGATATGAAAACTTTGAACAAGTTTTGTGTCCATTGGACAGAAGCATATATTTGTTATCATTCTGCATGCTCCCAACCCCCCGAGCCGCACAGACTATGATTTTTCAAACATTTAAATTGAAAAATTCATGACGACAAGTTTAATGGCCTATTATCCACCGAGTTTCAAATCATGGACCGCAAGGTCTTGGAGATTTCTTGGTTATCAAAAAGAAAGTTTCACCATGTTTGCTATGTATCAGTACTTCTCCTCTTTCCCACATTTTAGCTTCGATTATTTATGATCACCATGAAGTTTAGATTTTTCTGCCCACTGTGCCTATCCTGCTGTGATTAGCACTCTATTGATGCTAGTGAATTTGCAGCGCTCACTTAATGATGCAATATTGCAGTGTACTTGATGAGCAATTTATATCATTAACTTGCTATATGTTGAATGATTTCTTGTGCTCTGACACCTAAGGATGTGGCCTAGCGGTCAATAATGTGGGTGAAAACCTTGGAGATCAGGGCTCAAATCCCTTAGGGGCAAACACTAAGTGATTTCTTCCCATTTACCTAAGTCTAGGTTGTCAGAGTTACTCGGTACTTGTGCTGGTGGGCGGTGGGAGGTAACAGGTACCCGGCGGAGCTTCCGCAGACACCACCCACCTTATCACGAAAAAGATTTCTGGCTCTCTGCTGTTATGCTTCTTAGGTTTCCAAGTTACTAACAACTCCTGGATAATTTTGAACAGAGTGTTGCTTACGATAGGTCCAGTGCTCCAAAGAACTGCAGGATATCCGGATGGCTTCATGATAAAAAGGAGATTGATCTAGCAGCTGATAGCGAGAAGATGTTCCTTTTGACGGAGTTCATATATGATCTTGACAAGAGCAATGCTCAGACTTTCAATGTTTTAGAATCTGCAGGCTCTAGTATCGTTGATACAATCCGGTTTGACTTTACATCCAACCACGGGATGCCGCTCACATGCATTTATAGGTTGAGGGTACATGGCCGTGAACCAAACTCCTTGGTAATGCAGTCTTGATGGTAAATAATTTAAATTATATTGACATTCCTCTCCTTAACAATGTAGTGCTTTCGTGTCTTTCTGGTAGAGAACCCAATCCGACGTGTGAGTTGTAATCTTTTGGCTAAGTAAGGATTTTGAGATCCTTCTCTTATTTCATGGATCAGTACTGAGTTGGGGGTAGGTGTAAAAATGTCTTGTTCCTTTCAGCTCCCAAACTGTAAAATTGATGATTTGATTCCCTTGTATCTTTTTTTTTTTTTCTTCTTTTCTTTTTTTTTTGGAAATGAGATTCCCTTCTATGGTGATGTAAAGATTATGACCGTGTAAACCCCTTCATTTTTAGTACTTGTTTTCTCGACAATCTTGCCTTTAGAGATGAGAATGTATGTTTTCTAAATCATTACAACATATCTTCTTCTTCTTCTTTTCTTTTTTGGTGGTGGTGTAGTGGGGTGGGGTGGACGATTGGATTTGTCCCATTTTCTAGTGTAATCCTGGCATAAGAGTCCTTCATTATGGGGTGAGGGTTAGCACTTCGGTGAAATCCTTGGCTTTTTACGGTTGATATGATGGTTCAAACTCTATTATTGTAACATCTTCGCGTCTTTACCCCTTTCATTTCTGATTTCTGATGTAAATAAAAGAATCTTAAAAGAAGCCATTCATTATTCTACCCCTACATTAATACCATAGGCTAAGTTTGGGATGCAATCATGGTTACTGTTTGGACTTCTCTTTTGGATCTTTATCATGCATAAAGAGGCTTCCAATTCAAATTTCCATCATGAATTGTGGAGTTACAGCTTTGATCAAGAAAGAATCTTTGCATCGAGATCTACAACAATGCATCACAACTATGGATTTCAATTATTTTATTTTTTCTTTCATTGAATATGATCTACTACTCTTATGTCTCACTCGAACATTAACTTGTTTAAAAATTGCTTTCACAATTACGAAAAACAAATTTCTATATCTAGCATCTTTTTAAATTGTGTGAATATGAGAATCTCTTTCGTTGAATAATCGTTAGGAATCTGAGCAGCAGAACTGAAGGAAGTGTCAATAGAATCATATAGCAACATGATCAAAGTTTTGCCTTCTTCATTCATCAGGTTACCTAAGTCGCACTAAATCTCCTATTTTATTTTACAAAAAATAGCATAGAATTCGCGTCTCCTTAAGCCACTTCTAATTCTAATGTGTTTTCTTCTCATGAATATTTAGGAGGGCACTTAGGATTATTATCAGGTAGTATTGGAAGTTTACTTCTCACATTGATTGACTGAGGTTCAAATCAAAATATTTTGTTCTGTTTTACCAATATGTTTTTCTACCTCAATCAATTTGGCAGAAGTTAGATTATTTGGTAAAAATTCCTTATTACTCCAGAGGAGAACTATCACGTATAAAATTCATCTTTTCCTTGTAGAACTGAACTCAAAATCTTCGATCAAGCGCACCTTATTATCTTAACCTTATGTTTTCTTTTAACAGAGAACCACTTTTAGTTAGGCGACATCGACCATTACATATATTTAACTACTATTTGTTCACCTTCTTTCCTTTAAAAAGAAAGATGAAAATTATGAATAAACTAACCCTTTAAATATTTTTCACACACTTGTCATTTGTCATGTGTCATTGAGGGTCACTAACAGTGGTAAATGGGCTAGTGGGGTCGGATATAGTTCGGATCGAAACGGGATGCCTTATTCGATCCGACTCATATTTAATACGGATAAAAACGGATTAACCGGCGGATAATATGGGTAACCATATCATTGATGACTTCTTGCATATGATCATTTTTGACAGAATTCTTAGTCTTCCTAACTTGAGGAACTCCCAATTTGAGGCTTTACAAATATAAAAGTTAGCCTCAATGGTTATCCATTTTCTAAATGGATAATATGATTATTATCCATATTTGACCCGTTTTTAAAAAGTTCATTATCCAACTCATTTTTTAGTGTATAATATGGTTGGTTAACTGTTTTCTTTTAACCAGTTTGACACCGATAAGGTCACTGTCCTAAATACCAAAGCAAGAAAGCTATATTAAGTAGGATGTCCTTTTCTATTTTTCTGATCAGATGGGGGTGAATGGTGATTTACAGAAGAAATTTCAAACACGTTAGGTTCTAGGGTTAGAATTAATTTCTTTAATTATTGGGTTCTTTTAACCTGAAAGCGATGTCTTTTCGATGTGGCTCTCTATTACATTGTGTGCAGCAGGAGGAAGGAGAAGAAAGCTAAAAATGGTTACTTTGACATCTACAAGGTTAAAGGCGTAATCATCTCTTTCTTCTCCAAAATATATCATTTCTCTATCTGGAGAATATTGGAGTAATAGAAATCTTTTTATAAGATATGTTCTTTTCTTGATAATGATGAAAACTCAAAAGACATACTCCTAGTGTCTAATTCATAATTTGAAAGAAGTATGTATTGTATTGTACTATATTAATATATAAAATATTTAAATAGAATATATCGTTGTTGTGGTTTAATAATATTTTTATTAAATAAATAACCACGCAAAAAATACTACCAACTTTACAAGACCATACAGTATAAAATTAAGAACAATACAATAATAAACAACGAGAAACATAGTTAGATATATCAAAATGGCCTAATATTTTTAATAGGAATAGGCACTGATTCCTTGCAACCATTTGAGCTAAATACTTTGACAGTGAATGAAGAGTCCTCTTCATATTTGAAATTGAACAAGTAGCCACCTTTCACAGTGTGATAATTGATAAAATCTTCCCATCCTTGTCTAATTATATATTAGTGCTCCGTCTTATTTAGTTCTGGGATAACTTCTTTCTAACCAAACGACCGCTTAGAGGTAGCGTACCAACTCAAAACTGTAAGACATCTCTACGTTCGGTGTTTGTTCAAAAATAGGAAAAAAGTTGTGTCTTATCTTTTTTCCTCAACCAAACGTCCATTTGAGAATTGATTTTGAGTTTTGTCGAAAAACTATAAGACAATTCTCTTATAGTGTTTGGTTGAAAAAAATATTTTGAAAAAAATTAATAAATTATTTGAATTTTTTTTCCTTTGTAAACCTTCAGTCTTAAACTTTTAAAAATCATTCGAGCGCTAAGGGTAGATTGTACGCATATCTTACCCTTACCCAGACGGGTAGAGAAGTGATTTTCAAAAGACGCTCGGCTCGACACACTAGACACCGGCAATAAAACGGAAATACACGCATTCAGTAGTCTGTAGAGATAACAAAACATGTAAAAGGGTACCTACATCCAGAAACAAAAATTTAAATACACGATCTCATTCTTTATCCTCGACATCTGATTTCTCCCATTTGGTTAATAGTGTGTGAGAGAGAGAGCATACCATATCATAGACAATTTCTGATATTCAATAAATTAAAGTGATAACTTGACAGTGAATGCGATTAATGAAACTGATTTAGCCGTTCATATTCTTTATTTACTTTTTTTAGTCATATACATAATTTATATATATATATATATATATATATATATATATATATATATATATATATATATATATATATATATATATACTAGTTTCTCAACACGTGTCTTGCATGTGTATGCCGAATCATGTTGTCAACAATTTTGTATTGACTAAATAATTATACTTCAAAAATAAAGTACATGTGAAGATTAATATGAACTCTTATATCGTGACTTGTCTGTTGAGGGTCAAAATGATTGCAACTCTTCATAATCTTACAATAATTTATAGCAATGAGCAAGCTGTCTAACGTAAGCTACTTATATTGATTTAAGAAATTTATCAATTTTCTTAAGGGTATTATAGTCTCTCTAAGTTTTATAGGGTCATTTGGGTCTTTTAACTTTCACTTTAGGGCCTAAACTTTCTCGCCACGAGGAAATAATTTCGCCTCGCCTGCTTCTTTGCCTCTTCACGTTATTGCCTTAGGTGTTTGCAATCGAGTATAACTATTTGTGTTTCACGTCTTCTGTTTCCTCCACGTACCCTTTTTCCCCAGGTAATGACTTTACCTTCCTTTCTTTATTTTTGTTTTACTTCGTCCTATCATTGTCCCATAATGTCCAGTCATTAGATACTCAGATCTAATCATTAGTGTATAAAATACACTGCATAATCTTTACTTTGCTCCAATTTTATCTCTAAAGTACCTACGCATAAAATAAACTTAATTAAATACACATATAATACAATTTAGCATTAAAGCACCTAAATATAAGATAAGTAATACACTAAAAATATATAATTATAGCCAAACATTAAAATTATTCTTTCCTTTTCAACAGAAAATACTATGGGCAAGAAATTGTAGATAAACACATTGCAGCTTCCAGCTAGTAATGTAATTCAAATAATTTCTCCTAAGGTAAAAAATGTTAAACTTGCCCTAGAAAAAGTAATATTTCTTACAGACTACGACAAATAAATTAACAGAAAAGACATAATTTCATCAGCAACAAAGATTAAGAATCATATGATTAACAAAGAGGGCATTATCATAGAAAAATATCTCTCAAACTAAAATATTAGTTACACAAAAGCAAATCAAAAAATATTAGAAAAATTATTGACTGCATATCCAATTAGGACAGATAATAAAGCAGTGGCCGCCCTTTCATAAAGCAAGTAAAGCAATTGCTTTTAGCCCCACATTTACGGGGGCCCATTTTTTGTTACACCTAATAGGCTATGTATAAGTTTTAAAAAAAGATTTGTGAAGTGAAAAAAATTGATTTCTTTCTTTAACGAGTATAGAGAAGAAGGATCTGCAACTGCTATGATTTCTGCCAAGAAAATTGCACTTGAAATGAATATCGAGCCCCAATTTCGTACGAAACGTATGATATACAGGAAGTAACAATTTGAAGAGAATGTTGATAATAAATCTCAAAATCTTCCAAAGAGACATTTGTAGTTGATTACTTTATACATAGTAGAAAAGGCTATTTTTTCACTTCAAAATAGATTTGAACAATTTGAAACATATGAAAATATTTTTTATTTTTTATTTAGCGATAAAATTAAGATCACTAGATGATGAACAATTTAAAACATATTGTCTTAATCTTGATTATTCCTTAAAGTATAATAATCAATTCGATATTGATGGTTTAGATTTATTTTCGGAATTAAAAAAATATTAAGAAAAATAGTACAATTAGAAGATAACAATCTAATTGATATACTCGGTCAAATAAAAAATGATTCTTTTTTCAATGCCTATATTAAGATCAATATTAATATATCTCACATAAGATCAATAATATATCAATAAAGATTAAATGGATTAGCTATATCGTCAGTTAAGAAAGACTTATTAGTAGTTATTTATTAACAGAAAAATATTAATAGCTTTGTATCTAAGAAACACTAGAAAAATAAACTTCAAATAAATAAATAATTTTTTAAAATATATTTCCCACATTAATTTTGGAAAAACATGAAACATGACTTATACCCACAAATTCTAAAAACTACCACAAATACCCAACAGAACATGGGTTGAAATCTGATCAAAAGGAAATCTGCATAAAAAGGAACGACAAAGGGTCGAATAAGCCAAAGTTGTATTTATGAGGCACTATAGCGACGAGTGCCTCGGTAGCGGAGAGGAGACCAACGAAGAGAACACGACCGCTCCCCCCTTCATTCATCAACTAATCAGCCGAGGTAACAAACGGTTTTGTTTATCTTTACTTGTTACTCATTTTCAGAATGGAATGGGAACCGGGCATCCTCAAAGACAGGTGAACATGGAACACACTCCACTAAAGTAGCCTACCGAGAAAATGTTCCACGCGGTACCATCCCGCAAGCAACGGCCGGGCAAAGTTCCTCCAATGAGTTGATAACACCACAGGAAAAGTCCGTATAAACTGGGACTGAGTTACCAACCCAGAAAACATGCAAATCCCTCCAACGTAGACAGAACACGGGTGCGCAAAACTCACCCACGCATTTTCCAAAACAACCCTACGGCAACACGACCGGCCAAATCTAACCTCGGGTGCACACCAAGGTGTCTCGAAACTTGTGCGAAATGTTCATTGCCCAGCCTATCAACTACCTCCCCAGGCTGAGCAATGAAGGGACTAGATAGATTGGGACTCCTCCCAACGCATGCATAAACCATACGACCACATGCAATATTCTCCAACGAAAGCGAGGCAGCATACAACGTTCTTATGTGACCACCATGTCCACACACCACGCCAATACATGAAATATGCTCGACCTCATTTTCTTCTTAACAAGACAAAGTTCGACATCACTCGAACTCATTGTGGGTCATAATTCGACCTCGTTCAAATTCACACCCATGCGGCCCCCGACCATCATCAAGTTAAAGTGATATTCGACCTCGCTCGAACTTATTGCATGTCACAATTCGACCTTGTTCGAATTCACTCCCAGACGGCCCTCGACCATCGCCAAGTTAAAGTGAAATTCAACCTTGTTCGAACTAACAAGACAAAGTTTGACCTCGCTCGAACTCATTGCGGTTCACAATTCGACCTCGTTCGAATTCACACCCGCGCGACCCCCTAAAGTGAAGTTCGACCTCGTTCGAACTAACAAGACAAAGTTTGATCTCGCTCGAACTCATTGCGGGTCACAATTTGACCTCGTCTGAATTCACGCCCACGCGACCCCCGGCCATCGCCAATTGAAAGTAAAATTCGACCTCGCTCGAATCCACAAAATAAAATTCGACCTTGCTCGAATTCACAAGATAAAATTCGACCTCGCTCGAGTTAATCGCGATTCAAGAAGTCAACTTCACTCAAATTAACAAATGAAATCCGACTTCGCCCAAATTCTCAACTAAAAGTCTGGGACTCATCACGAGAAAATCCAAAGATCTTTTCAAAAAGAAAAAGGCAGAGACATATAGCCAGAAACAAAACAATCATCTTATTCAAAACATATGTACAAACAACGTCTTACAACAGGACAAAAACGGGCCTCCTGCAAAAAGAAAACCAGCAATACTGAAGAAAATAACACAAAAAACTAAGTACAAAAAAATTATGCACGAAGGCTTCACTCAACACTATCCCCGACTATGCCATCACTCTTCTCCCCGCCCGATCCAGCAACTTCATCTCCACTATCATCCCCTCCAGCACCATCATCATCAGAACTAAGCCCATCTTCGATCTCAACATACCCACCGGTCTCCGATGTCGCAGAGTCATAGCCGCATGCAAGATGAGCCTCGCACGCTTTAACACGAGCATCTTCAAAAGCAGTTTCAGGAACGCTTCCTGCCGCCAACAAACCCTTATATATATCCCGCTGGGCCTCAGCGTAGATCCATATCTCGTACAAATATTGAGGGATGGCAATAGAGACAGGTACTCTGGGAGGAGCCTGATCCAACAATCGCGCATTTTCAGCCTCGAGAGCCACAACTTGATCACCCCAGGGTTGAGACATCTCGCTCAAGCATACTGGTTCGTTCCTCGAGTTGCACCTCCCTCAATTCCACTATCTCCATCTCAGCCTCTTGCTCGGACCTGAGAATATGGATAGTGTCTTCCAGTGTCGCCGCCCTCGCCAAAGCCGCCACTCGGGTTCCCTCAACCCTCTCCAACTCAGCCAACTTACTCTCTAACGCAGCCACCTTCTACAACCACCCTACACCTAGTTCGGCGACTCTAGTGGCGTTTTGATCAAGCTTTGTCCGCAAGGCCACCTCCTTCGCCACGAGATCGACACACTCAGCAGCAACCCCCTTGCCTACCTCAAGATCCTCTTCTTTGGCCCTAAGCAGCCCCTTAAGCTCGCTGCATTTGCCGATGGACCGCATTAGGTCCTCATCTTTCTGCTCCAACTCTTGCCTAAGGGATTGATGGTTGCCTCCCGCCCTGAGAAGCACATGCATCTCGCGGCACTTGTCGCAATAACAACGATATTTCACATCCATTTTCTAAAAGGCAGCAGCCCGCGTCTCCCCTCAACTAGCACTCTCGGTCTCCAAAATAAAAGTCTGAAAAGGAAAAAGAGGAGGGAAAAGAAAGGGTCAACAAAGGGATAAGGCGTGAAATGAGGAAAACAACAAAGAACTTATTATCAAAGCCATCCCAACTACACCTCATGACAGGCCGACATCGCTGATCCCACGAAGAGACTCGCTCTCAACAGCGAAACACATGAGGTCGAACTGGGGCACCAAGTCCACCGTATCCTCCAACAAATCCCGATGGAATCTCAAGCACACGGGAAGGACCTTCCGCTCTCACGTCGACCCGGGTAAACCCTTCCCCAAACATCCTCATATTCCCGGGGGCGATATCTGAATCGGATTCATAGTCATCTACAATCACGCCCTTCGCTCTCTCATTGGTCGAAGAGGAGACACGGACCTGCTGATATGTCGATGGACCGCTCGGAGCGATCGCAGCGGCCTCCGAACTTTGCCCTCCTACCACGAATGTCTCCTTCACCCCCAAAGAAGATGCGGACCCTACGCCCAAACTAGCATCACCACCAGTTTCAGACACTGCCAGCACGGGGTCGCCCCTTGAAGCTCTAAGAGTTTTGAGGTTTAATTACGTGGATGATATTTTGATGGTTTAAAAGCTTGAATAATTCCGTAGGATGTATTGGGAGACGTGTGTGTCTTTGGTTTTGAGACCCGAGGGCTCGGGTGAGTTCCGGGTAGCTAACGGGGTGTTAAAGAGTCAAAAATCTGGTGTAAGTTTTTGTTGATGGTGTTTCAGGTTTTGCTCTATGCGACCACGTAGGTCTATCTGCGATCGCATAGAGATAGGTGCAGGGGGGGATGTTTCCTTTTTATAAGATTGGACACTAATGAATTCGAGAAATGTTCAGTAGAGGTTGGAAGGTTAATTGGTGTTATTACTGTTATGTTGTTGTTATAAATGTCAAAGTGTTGTGTACGTTGGCTTGTCTAGCGGGTTCAACGTTAGACGCAGTCACGGTCTGAAAGGTGGGATTTCGGGTCGTGACAGAAGCCATCCTAATCGAAGATACCCCCTCTGACATTATCCTCTGCCTCTTCGATGGGTCCTCCTGTCCCTCACCTTGAGACGGTTCTTCCACCAAACGAACTATGGGAACAAGAGTATCCGATCGAGGATCAGCCTCCAAATGACCAGGCCCGGGCGCGGACTCGATCTGCAAAGTAGCTAGAGCCCGAACGCCCTCATTTGCAGTCACTACTGGTACATGACCGACCAAAGAATCCGGTTGATGGAAAGCAGGGATGTGAGTCCTCGCTCTCCTCGCCTCCCCTACGACATGCCAATAAGAAAAATTTGGCTGAAAGCGGATATAAGAAGGAAAATATAGAGCGAAAATCAAAGTGACTAAGGCGAGGTGAGATGACTCACTGGCGGAAGGCTTGCGCCCAAACCTCTCATGGAACGGTGACCATTCACGAATCCCCACCGTATGGGGAAAAACCTGACTCACCCACTCGCGGATATTGGCAACTAGTGGAGGAGGTTCCCTCTCGGCTGCAAAGAAAAAAAGGCGAACAAATCAACAAAGGAGAGCTACAGAGACTTTTTCTAAAAAAGAAAAGAGAGAAAAAGAAAGAGAAACTTGCGGGCGAAATTTCACATCTCAGGAAACCCCTCAGGGTTTGAAATCACGTGCTTCATCTTCATATAGAAGTTCTCCCAAAAGCGACGATTGGTATTATGGTCCTTCACCACCAAGCCCTTGGTTCCTCGGTGACGAAGATATATCATCGTGCCCCTATGAAAATTCGGAACGAAGTGGTGAAGAAGGTGCTGGAGAGAGATCCCCCGACCAACCAGCTCTGTGTACTTGATGAGCATGAGGAAGTATATGTATTGGGGAGAGTTGAGCCGTACACACCTCATAGTAACGGCAAAAATCCACCACCAAGGAAGAAAGGGGAAGTGTGTATCGGATGATGAACAGATACGCATAAAATGCGCAATATCCCGGGCGAGGTATATGCACGATGTCACGACCCGCTGGAACAAGCTCAATATGATCAGGAATCCTCTATTTGACCTTAAACGCAGTGAGCGCCGCGACATCCATTGCAGAAATGACGGATTCGAACTCTTCATCGGGACGGTTCTTAAAATCGGTTCTAGCCTTCCTTGGGCGAGGAACCACCTCATCCACAATTGGGAATTTCTCATCATCTGCCATGACCACCCCCTCTTCAACTGGAGATATATCAGTTTCCGGCGCGAGGGCACCAACAACTCTATCTGGGTTATAGGAAGCACTAGCCATCTCTTCTTTGGTTGCGTGGATCGGGAATGATAAGGAAAAGAAGGTAGTAGCCACAAGAATTTTTAGCAGAAAGGGAAATGTGAGAAACGGGAAGAGAAGAAGAAAAGCTTTGAGACTTTATTTTGAACGATTGGGAAGCACATCACTCAAATATAAAATTCCCCCTATTTATAGGGATATAAATACTCAGAGCAGGAAAATCAAACGCCGCCATTTTAAAAATGGAAGGGGCACGAGAAACGACGCAATGCACAGAGAACGCGTGTCGTAATGACACATGATGAAAATGCTTAAATTTCTCAAGCTTTCCAATTGGCGAGGTTCGCCTATCGAACTCGCCTAAAGACGACCATGATATGCGGATGGACTTACTATATAGGTCAAAATCTGATCAAAAGGAAATCCGCATAAAAAGAAACGACAAAGGGTCGAGTAAGCCAAAGTTGGATTTATGAGGCACTATAGAGACGAGTGCCTCGACCACGACCGAGGTTGTACACTCAGAAGGCTTGTACGTCGAAGTAGGCGTTGCGGCGCTTCAGAGGGTCAATCTAAAGTACGGTCAAAAGACTTAGGTACCCTGGTTAAGGACCGTTGGGTAAATGAGAATACCTTGTATAAATACTAGGAGAGAGAATGAAGAAGGGGGGGGGGTGTCCAATATTACACACATTCGTACTCACAATAAAAAAAACTAGAGAGCCTACTTTGTAAAGAAGAGAGGGCTCAAAACCATGTTGTTCACTTGTAATCATCATTATTGAATGAATGAAGATAAGCTTCGTCGACGAATCATTGATCCTCTTTTCTTCCTTTACTTTACTATACACTATGAAGTAATGTGCTCAAAAATTTCACCTCATTATATATCGTAGGCCTCAATCGAAGTCTTAATTGATTCTCTAGCCTAACCATATTTAACTTTTCTTGCTTATCATTTTCTGATCTAGAGTTAATTATCTTTGGCTAGAATTTATCCTTCTTCTCATCATTTAAATTAGTTTGGCAGAAGACTTGAAAACTTTTTGGTCAAACAAGTACCATTATCAATAACAGTCATTATATTATCGCATACCATACTCCTGAACATGAATAAATTTGGTACAAAATTATCATATTTATAATCAATTACATGATACACTATTAGTTGAACGAGAAGACGAAGCAATATTGTTATAAAATAATAAATGATTGACTCTTTTATAAAATACAAAAGCTTGGGGCAATTTTAAAAAATTTAATTGTGATATTTTGCCCCAAAACCAGCTATTGAGTTGATTTTGGAATTTTGCCAAAATATAGGCAAAATACGTGGGCAAACATGTGTTTTCCAAATAAAACTAAATTTTTTTTGGCAAAATCAATGGCCAAACGGGTCCTTGGTTTGTTGGATGTATGATTATTTGGGATATAATTCTTTCTTTCTCTTTTTCTTCAAAGAAAAGATCGGCCCTATTCTTCAACTAGTTTCTGGGCACGTGCGTTGCACGTTTGTGTCATATAAACCAGTACAAATTTTCTAATATGAAGTTAATATTATTAAGATGTGTGCATTAAGTATTATGCAGAATTTGAAAGATGTATGTTGTTGAACTTAAAATGATTGGATGGGTTACAATTATATTTAGTTAGGCATAGGGGTATAGCCAGTATTATTCTTAAGCGGTGTTGATATTTAAAAAAGTGAATAAATAAATCCATTTACGTAACTATTTCACACCAAAAAATACAGTTCGAATCATATTAAAACAAACAAACATTCAAAATGTAACGATCCGGTCGGTCATTTTGAGATTTAAGGCACCAATCCCCTAATAACTACTTTCCCCATGTCGATTTATGTTATTGGAACTTGTCGGAGCGTTGAGTGGTGAAATCCGGAGTGATTTTGGACACTTAGTCCTCAAATATAAATTTTTAGCTTTAGAAATCGTACCGTAGCTAGAGCCGTGTGAAGACGGATCCGAAATGGAATTTCGTCGACTCCATTAGCTCCGTTGGGTGATTTTGGAGTTAGGAGCATGTTCGAATTTGTTTTCGAGGTCGGTTGTAGATTTAGGCTTGAATTGGCGAAAGTTAGAATTTCGGCGATTTTGGCCGATAGGTGAAATTTTGATATCGGACTCGAAATAGAATTACGAAAGCGACAGCAGGTCCGTAATGTCATTTTTGACCTGTGTGCAAATTTTTAGGTCATTTGGATAAGTTTAGACGTGTTTCGACATCTGATGTGAATTCTAGAAAATTCATAAGTTCTTAGGCTTGAATCTATGCATAATTGATGATTTTGATGTTATGAGATGTGTTTTTAGGGCTCAACCAAGTTTGAATGAGGTATTAGGGTCGGTTGGTGGTTTGGGTTGAGGTCCCGGGGGCCTCGGGTATGTTTCGGGTGTTCAAACGGACACTTTTGGCCAAAAGGCCTTTGCTGATTTGCTGGTTTTTCTACAGCAGAGTTTTCTTCTCGGCGATCGCAGGAGATCACTCGTGATCGCATAGGGTAATTAGGGAAGGCACGTGTGTTTCTCTTCACGATCGCAGAAGTCTATGCACGATCGCAGTGTATTGGGAAAATTGACCTCCGTGATCGCATGTTATAGGTCGCGATCGCATAGTGTACCCAGGGTCTGAGGGAGGTTTGATATTTACTGTGCGGTCGCGGGGTCCCAGATGCGATCGCATAGGTTTGGCTCTTGAAGTTCCGCGATCGCATACCCCCAGCCGCATTCGCGTAAAGCAAATTCGGGCGTGTGTGAAGTTACTCTCCGCGATCGCGTCCCTTTGTGCGCGGTCGCATAGAAGAGCCACTGGGCAGCCTTTTAAAACCCCAAATCCGAGGGTTTATGTTATTTTCACCATTTTTGATTTTGAGAGCTCAGGAGAGGCAATTTTTGAAGGTATTTGCACCTGGGTGATTTGGGTAAGTGATTTCTAACATATGTAGATCAAATTCCATGATTCCAATCTTAAATTTCGAAATTTGTGGGTAGAAAATGGGAAAAATGGGAAGAACTTCATAGACACAATTGTTGGGTTTTGATTGGATGTTTGACCTCCTATTTGAGAGATTCTTATATGGTTAGACTCGTGGGTGAATGGGGGTTCGGAAAATGTAATTTTTACCCGATTTCGAGACGTGGACCCGGGGGACTTTTTGGGCGAATTTCCTAATTTCGCGTATTAGCTTCGAACAAATTAGATATTTTGCTTTCTTGAAGTGTTATATACAATATTCAATCGAATTTATTAGATTCGGGCCACCCGGAGTCGGATACTCGTGGCAAGAGCGTGGTATTGTGTTGAATATCGCAGTCGAGATAAGTGGCTTGCCTAACTCTGTGTTGAGGACTTTCCCTTAGGCATTTTAACCGACTTTCACTATGTGGACACCGTGTACGTGAGGTGACGAGTGCGTGCACGGGTCATTTTTACTAAAATTCCACCGTTCCTTCCATGGCATATCTCATTTTCATTCCTATGTTATTGTTTCCCTGTTTTAACTGAATAGTTAACTTAAGAATAAGCATGTCTACTTGCCTTACCCGATTTCCTCCTTTTTGCTATTAATTGAACCATGCTTAGGTAGCTTATCTTTTTCTAGTCTATTATCTTTCCTGAACTGTTTAATTACGCTGCGTCCGACCTACACTCTGCATAGCATATTTAAATTGGGACTACGGACTGAGATCCGGGAGCTTTCCCCCTGTACTGCATAGCATATTTAAATTGGGACTACGGACTGAGATCCGGGAGCTTTCCCCCTGTACTGCATAGCATATTTAAATTGGGACTACGGACTGAGATCTGGGAGCTTTCCCCCGTACTGCATAGCATATTTAAATTGGGTATACGGACTGAGATCCAGGAGCTTTCCCCCTGTACTGCATTGCATATTTAAATTGGGACTACGGACCGAGATCCGGGAGCTTTCCCCTGTACTGCATTGCATGATTTCTCTTGAGTTATATGTTGTGCTGATCTGAGAGTTTTCCTTAATCATTCCTTCTAGTTTTTCCTTTGATTTCCTGATTATTATTTCCACTTATTCTTCACTGTTAAATCTTATAGCTGTCTTATTTTATTTTCAAATTCAGTAGAGCCTCAACCTGACCTCGTCACTACTTGACTAGGTTAGGCTTGGCACTTATTGAGTACCGAATGTGGAGTACTCACTTCCTTTCCTACGCATGTTTTCCCCATGTGCAGATCCAGGTACCAGTACGTAGCGTTTGGGCTAGGAGTACTACAACAGTGACTTAGGAGACCGCGAGGTAATTCTGCCGCGTCCGCAGAATCTCACGTGTCCCCATCTACTCTACTATAGTCTTAAGAGATAGACATATATATACATTCTCTTGTCTTCGTTGTATAGATCTATAGTGTTAAAGCTCGTGACTTGATGATATTCCGAGTTTTGGGGTAAAAGAAAGTTGTAAATGCCGAGAGGCTTAAGTTCTATAGTTATTACTATATCTTTAATGTTTTATTATTGTTTTGGCTTATTTTTCCGCATGTTTTAGGCTTACCTAGTCATAGGGACTAGGTGCCATCATGAGCCTGTTCGGAGGGTTAATTCGGGTCGTGACAAGTTGGTATTAGAGTGTCTAGGTTCATAGGAGTCACAAGTAACAAGCAGGTTTATTAGAGTCTCGCAGATCGGTGCGGAGACGTACGTATCTATCTTTGAGAGGCTATGTAACTTATAAGAACAATCATACTTCTTGGAATTTCTTATCGTGCTAGTTACTGTCATCAAAATTCTTAAACTCTATTCTATTCTTGCTTACAGATGGTTCGTACTCGTACCAGACGTACTGATGACCAGGTACCCGAGCCCCCAATCAGGGCCACCAGAGGCAGGGGCCGGGGCAGAGGACGAGCACGCGGTGCAGCCCGAGAACCGGCTAGAGCAGAGGTAGAGGATCCCCCAGCAGCCACAGTTGGAGGGGCACCATAGGTCCCTACTATTACTCCAGCCCTCCAGGAGACATTGGCTCAGTTCTTGAGTGCCTTCAGTACTCTGTCTCAGGCGGGACTACTCCCTATAGCTCCAACTGCATCCCAGGCCGGGGGAGGGACACATACTCCCGCAGCCTGTACTCCTGAACAGAGGGTTCACATTGGGCAGATTCCAGAGTATATCCCTGTGCCTCCGGCAGCTATAATTCAGCATGATACTAGGGTAGCTGTATCCGAGACTGAGCAACTCCGTATTGAGAGGTACAAGAAGTACCACCCACCAGAGTTTAGCATATTAGCTTCAGATGATGCCCTGGGCTTTCTTGAGGAGTGTCATCGCATTCTTCGCACTATGGGTATTGTGGTGACGAGTGGGGTTTCTTTCACTGCTTTACAGCTGAGGGGAGCAGCTTACCAGTGGTGGCGTGCTTTTGAGCTTAGTAGTCCGGACGAGGCAGCTTCACTTACCTAGGATCAGTTCTCTGAGATGTTCCTACTTAAGTTTGTCCCTCAGAGCCTTAGGGACGCTTGGCGTGCAGAGTTTGAGCAATTTCGCCAGGGTACCATGACTGTGTCAGAGTATGCAGTCCGTTATAGTAATTTGGCTCGTCATGCACCAGGTTTGGTTGCCACCGTCAGAGAGAGGGTTCGTCGCTTTATCGAGGGGCTCCACCCCAGCATTCGGACTAGTATGGCCAATGAGCTGGAGACAGACATCACTTACCAGCAGGCCGTGAGTATTGCCCGGAGTCTTGTGGTAAGTATTCCTTGATCATTTTGGGTCTAATTTCACGAATTAGTATTGATTATTTCCATGTAATTTGTGGAATCAAAGTAGAGATTGAGAAAAATGGGATCAAAAGTTGGGAGACTCTTTTGATGATTTGAAGGGGTAATTGTGGTTGGATTTTTGTAAATTTGATATGGGTAGACTCGGGTGAAGATAAGGATTTCAGATTTGTAAATTTTTCCGAATTCTGAGACGTGGGCCTGGGGGTCGGGTTTGGCCAATTTCAAGATTTTTGAGTATTCTTGATAAATATTGATTGGGATTCACCCCTTAGCATATAATAATGATATACACTTGATTGTTGGTAGATTTGGCGCGCTCGGAGGTCGAATTTCGAGGCAAGGGCACTGCAGAGTAGTGTTTTTAGCCGGTTTTGAGGTAAGTAACGTCTTCAACCTTGGAACTGAGGGTTCGAAACCCCAAATTATATGATAATTGATGATAATTAAGGTGACGCACTTGCCAAGTGACGGGTATGCAGGCGTTCACCGAATGTTTGTAGCTTGGCTCATCCCATGGCACTGTCTAATGGTTGTTTCACACTGATACTTGTACTGCGAAGGTGGAGATTTCCTTGAACATATTAGAAATCATGATAAGTGCAAGTGTTAAGGCTTCATGCCAATGTGTTTAGACAAAAACGGGAAACTGTTGCTGTTTCTATCTGTAATTATTTACTATCATGCACTCAGTCCTGTTGTAGCATACATCTTAATGCCTCAGTCTCAACATTTGTTAGTTATATTGCATTATCATTGTTTGGCTGAATTATACATATTTGAGAGCATTGTGAGTGAGACTTGAAAGTATTGACTGAGTGAGGCCTAGAGCCGGATTTTTGAGACAGTTATGAGATCGTATTGCACACCGCAGCGATCCTTGAATCATACATTCGTTGGTTTGATATAGCGCTTGTGCTTATAGGAGCCCCTCCGGAGTCTTTACACCCCCGGTGAGCGCACAGATATTGAGGGATGGACCTTCCTTGGACATGGATCTTGTCCGAGTGATATGTTCCGGAGATGGATCTTCTCCGTGGTGTCTTGTTCCGGAGATGGATCTTCTCCGTGGGGCTGGATTGGCCTTTTTCCTCAATACCGAGTGACTATGTCACTGTGTGTATCCATATTCTGGGATGGATTTTTCTGGGCCTGAGGGCCACTTCGAGTACTGAGTGGACTTCCTTATGATAGTTGGATACTGTATGCATCACATTTCTGACTTTTCACGAACTTATGCAAGTTTAAAGACATAACTCGGTGCATTTCGCTTACTTCCTACTATATTGCTGTTATGTTCAAACTATATGTTGTTGTTCAATTTACCGGAGGTTTAGTCCGTCACTACCTCTCAACCCATAGGTTGTTTTCGTTACTTATTGAGCTGGTGTACTCACGTTATACCCTGCACCTCATGTGCAGATCCGGGTACATTGAGATCCAGCTCTGGTCAGTGAGTTGCAGCAGTTTCATCGGAGTTGACGAGGTAGCAGCTGGCGACCGTGATCTCGTCATCTCTTTATTTTCTACCTGTCGTTTTTACTTTCAAACTATGTTGGTCATTTCTTTTGGGTTTTGTTTATGTATTAGTAGCTCATGACTGCGTGACACCGGATCCGAGGCTGTAGTATTTGAATTTTGTTTTCCTTCCTTAAATTGTCTCCAAATTATGAATTTTCCACTATTATTGATGTGGATTTATTAAAAATGAGCATTTTCTCCAATAACCGAACCTAGAACCGTTATAGTTGGGTGGCTGGCCTGGTTCCACAACAGGCGCCATCACGACTCCGAAATTTGGGTCGTGACAAGTTGGTAGCAGAGCTCTAGGTTGAATAGGTGTCACCAGTCATGAGCAGGTTTAGTAGAGTCTTGCGGATTGGTACGGAGACGTTTGTACTTATCTTCGAGAGGCTACAGAACCTTTAGGAAAATTTCACATCTTTGAATTCGGTCGTGCGACTCTGTTGAACTCGGGAACTAAACTTCTGTTATTTTCATTCTCTCACAGTTGGTGAGGACTCGTGCTACCGGTAGTGGTGATCAGACACCAGTAGGACCAGCTAGAGGCCGAGGCCGTGGTAGAGGGAGGGGTTCAACCCGCACATCAGCCGGGACAGCACCTGTGGACCCTCCCGTTGCTCAGGATCAGTTCCCCGCAGCTGAGATACCAGTACGGCAGGCTCAAGCACCAGCAGTTCCCATTGTGATTCCGGGTCTTCAGGAGACCCTAGCCCAGATTTTGACGGTGTGCACCAGCCTGGCACAGGCCGTCGCTTTGTCCACTACTGCTACTACTTCTCAGGCCGGGGGAGGCATTCAGACTCCAGCTGCCCGGACACCTGAGCAGGTCACCCAGGGACTTCAGACACCTGGGGCAGTTCCAGTGCAGCTTATTGCTCCGGTATAGGATTATGTAGTCCCAGCTTTAGCCGATGATGAGCAACGTAGGTTGGAGAGGTTCAGTAGACTATAGCCTCCGACCTTTAGTGGCACAGAGGGCGAGGATGCCCAGGCCTTCTTGGACAAGTGTCAGAGGATTAACAATAGGAATATTAGATGTCAGTGGGGTTCCATTTGCCGCATTCCAGTTTTCAGGAGCTGCACTTTCTTGGTGGGAGGCCTATGAGAGACGTAGACCCGCCGACGTAGCGCCCCTTACATGGCACCAGTTCTTCATTCTCTTTTTGGAGAAGTATATACCACAGTCTCGCAGAGAAGAGATGCGCAGAGAGTTCGAGCAGTTGTATCAGGGAGACATGACAGTGACGCAGTATATGATGAGGTTCTCTGAGTTAGCCCGTCATGCCATCTGGCTAGTCCCCACAGACAGAGAGAGGATCCGGAGTTTTGTTGATGGTCTCACATATCAGTTACGGATCTTCCTGACCAGGGAGAGGGTATCTAGCGCTTTTTTTGAGGAGGTAGTTGACATAGCCAGGGAGATTGATTCAGTACGCCGCCAGGAGCGTGTTGAGAGAGAGGCCAAGAGGCCTCAAGGATCGGGTAGTTATGGCGGTGTCCACTCGGGAGGTCAGTCTCAGTATAGCAGAGGCCGTCCATTCAGGACTCCTCAGCCAGCTCGCCCAGTTTACAGTGGTGCTTCATCAGGACACGGTCCTCATAGCTCTCATCCAGGCCGTTCATCATTCAGTGCACTTCCAGCCCAGAGCTCATCCCGGCCACAATCAGTTTAGGGTTCTTCAGCACATGGCTCTTCTAGCAGCTACTCTGGTTCCAGGGCTTCCCTTCATACCCCACCGTCTTTTGCTGAGAGGGGTTGTTTCGAGTGTGGGGATCCAGGTCACATCAAGAGGTATTGTCCCCGCCTTACTGGTAGTTCTTATCAGCAGAGAAGCCAGCCTCTAACTTCAGCACCAGTTTCTACACCACCCGCTCAGGAAGCCAGGTGTGGAGGTCAGTCAATCCGAGGCCGCCCAGAGGGGGAGGTCGATCAGGTGGAGGAGAATCCCGTTTCTATGCACTTCCGGCCAGACCACATGCCATAGATTCAGATGCAGTAATTATATGTATTATCTCAGTCTGTCACCAGGATGCTTCGGTATTGTTTGATCCTGGTTCCATGTATTCATATGTTTCATCATATTTTGCGCATTTCTTGGATATGCCCCGAGAGTCTTTGATTTCATCTGTTCTTGTGTCGACTCTGGTAGGGGATACTGTTGTGGTATACTAGGTGTACCGGTATTGTGTTATATCTATTGGGGGTCTGGAGACCCGGGCAGATCTATTATTGCTTAGCATGGTTGACTTCGATGTGATTTTGGGCATGGATTGGCTATCTCCATGCCATGCTGTTCTTGACTGTCACACCAAGACCGTGACCTTAGCTATGCCCGTATTTCCGAGGGTTGAGTGGAAGGGTTCGGTGGAGTATGTGCCTAGAAGGGTGATTTCCTTTCTGAAGGCTCAACGTATGATTGGGAAGGGGTGTGAGTCTTATCTGGCTTTTGTGAGGGATGTTAGTAGTGAGACTCCTTCTATTGATTTTTTTCCTATGGTCCGTGAGTTCCCGGA
Organism: Nicotiana undulata; assembly: GCA_005239495.1. NCBI lineage: Eukaryota > Viridiplantae > Streptophyta > Magnoliopsida > Solanales > Solanaceae > Nicotiana > Nicotiana undulata. The sequence continues at coordinate 3,982 of ML276389.1, read as the reverse complement.
CGTATTCCCTGCAGACCTACTAGGAATGCCACCTGACAAAGACATTGATTTTGGTATTGATTTGTTACCAGACACCCAGCCTATCTCTATTCCACCGTACCGCATGGCCCCAACAGAGTTGAAAGAATTGAAAGAGCAGATTCAGGAACTCCTAGATAAGGGGTTCATTCGGCCTAGTGTGTCACCTTGGGGTGCACCAGTGTTGTTCGTGAAAAAAAAGGATGGGTCAATGCGCATGTGTATCGACTATAGGCAGCTGAACAAGGTTACAGTGAAGAACCGATATCCTTTGCCTCGTATTGATGACTTGTTTGATCAGCTTCAGGGATATAGGGTGTTCTCCAAGATTGACTTGAGGTCTGGGTACCATCAGCTGAAGATTCAGGATTCTGATATTCCGAAGATTACTTTCAGGACCAGATATGGTCATTACGAGTTTTTGGTTATGTCATTTGGGCTGACCAATGCCCCAACCGCGTTCATGCATTTGATGAACAACGTGTTTCAGCCTTACCTTGATTCATTCGTTATTGTGTTCATTGACGACATACTGGTGTATTCTCGTAGCTAGGAGGAGCACGCTCAGCATTTGCGGGTTGTGTTGCAGAGATTGAGAGAGGAGAAGCTTTATGCAAAGTTCTCCAAGTGTGAGTTCTGGCTTAGTTCGGTAGATTTCGTGGGGCACGTGGTGTCCAGTGAGGGTATAAAGGTGGATCCAAAGAAGATTGAGGCGGTGCAGAGTTGGCCCAGACCGTCCTCAACTACAGAGATTAGGAGTTTCCTTGGGTTGGCGGATTATTACCGTCGCTTTGTGGAGGGATTTTATTCTATTGCTTCACCGCTGACCAGATTGACCTATAAGGGTTCTCCATTCAGATGGTCCGACGAGTGTGAGGAGAGCTTTCAGAAGCTCAAGTCAGCATTGACTACATCTCCGGTATTGGTATTGCCTACTGGTTCAGGTTCTTACACAGTTTATTGTGATGCTTCCAGGGTTGGATTGGGAGTAGTTTTGATGCAGGACGGTAGGGTGATTGCCTACGCGTCTATACATTTAAGGTGCACGAGAAGAAATATCCAGCGCACGATCTTGAGCTAGCTGCTATTGTTCATGCTTTGAAGATTTGGCGTCATTATTTATATGGGGTTCAATGTGAGATTTTTACTGACCATCGCAGTTTGCAGTATCTGCTGAGGTAGAAGGATTTGAATTTGCGTCATAGGAGATGGTTGGATCTTCTCAAGGATTATGACCTCACCATTCTATATCATCCGGGGAAGTCCAATGTGGTGGCCGACGCCCTGAGTCGCCGAGCAGGGAGTTTGGGAAGTCTAGACTATCTTTCAGCAGTAGAGCGACCCTTAGCACGTGATGTTCAGGCCCTAGCAGGGCAGCTTGTGAGATTGGATTTGTCAGAGCCTTCGCGAGCGTTAGCTAGCATGGTTTCCCGGTCTTCTCTATATTATCATATCAGAGCACGCCAATATGATGACCGTCATTTATTGGTTCTTCAGGACAAGGTCCGTCGAGGTGATGTCAGGGATGTGACTATTGATGACGACGTGGTTATGATTATGCAGGGTCGTATTTGTGTGCCCTACATAAATGGTCTTTGAGAGTTGATATTGGCAGAATACCATAGCTCGCGGTATTCCATCCATCCGGGTGTCGCGAAGATGTACCAGGACCTGAGACAGCAGTATTGGTAGAGGCAGATGAAGAGAGATATTGTGAAGTATGTAGCACGGTGCCTCAACTGCCAGCAGGTCAAGTATGAGCACTAGAGGCCAGGTGGGTTGCTTCAGGAGTTAGTCATTCCGGAGTGGAAGTGGGAGCGGATCACCATGAACTTTGTAGTTAGGCTTCCACGGACTTCGAAGGGATTTGATGCTATTTGGGTTATTGTGGATCGACTGACCAAGTCTGCGCACTTCATTCCTGTCAGTACTACTTATACTTCGGAGAGGTTAGCTGGCATTTACATCAGGGAGATTGTCCGACTGCATGGGGTCCCAGTTTCTATTATTTCTGACAGAGGTACTCAGTTCACATCTCAGTTTAGGAGGGCTATGCAGAGAGGTATGGGTACTCAGGTAGAGATGAACATAATATTTCATCCCCAGACCGACGAACAGTCAGAGCGGGATATGCAGAGATGAACACAACATTTTAGAGGACATGTTGCGTGCATGTGTGATTGATTTTGGTGGTTCGTGGGATCCGTTTCTGCCATTAGCGGAGTTCGCATATAATAACAGCTACCGGTCTAGTATTCAGATGGCGTCGTATGAGGCTTTATATGGTAGGAGGTGTAGATCTCCGGCCCAGTGAGGCTAGGTTGTTAGGCCCAGATTTAGTTCAGGATGCATTGGAGAGGGTTAAGTTGATTCAGGGGCGACTTCGCACGGCTCAGTCCAGACAGAAGAGCTATGCGGACCGGAAGGTTCGGGATGTGTCTTTCATGGAGGGTGATAAGGTTCTGCTGAAGGTGTCACCCATGAAGGGTGTCATGAGGTTTGGGAAGAGGGGAAAGCTTAGTCCCGATTCATTGGTCTTTTTGAGGTGCTTCAGAAGGTTGGGGAGGTGGCTTATAGACTTGCCTTGCCGCCCAGATTATCGAGTGTCCATCTGGTATTCCATGTGTCGATGCTTCGAAAGTATGTTGGTGACCCGTCTCATATTTTGGACTTCAGCGCAGTTCAACTCGAGGATGATATGTCTTATGAGGTGGAGCCAGTGACTATTTTGGCTCGCGAGGTCAGGAAGTTGAGGTTAAAGGAGATAGCTTCAGTGAAGGTGCAGTGGAGAGGTCAGCCAGTAGAGGAGGCTACTTGGGAGACCGAGCGGGAGATGCGGAGCAGATATCCTCATTTGTTTGAGACGCTAGGTATGTTTCTAGACCCGTTCGAGGACGAACGTTTGTTTAAGAGGGGGAGAATGTAACGACCCGGTCGGTCGTTACGTAAAGCGTGCATTATTTTCACTTTTTCTGCCTTGTCGTAGCTTGGATGGACTGTTCATGATATGTTAGAATTGATTAGCTCGGGTTCGGAGTGATTAGGGAAGGAAATTAGATACTTAGTCTCAAAAAATAGCCTTGGAGTTGAAAAGGTCAACTTGGAGTTGACTTATTGGTAAATGACCTTAGAATGCGGATTTTATAGCTCGGATAGCTTCATTAGGTGATTTGGGACTTAGGAGTGTGTTCGGAATATTTTTGTGATGTCCGGTGTAGGACAAGGCTTGAATTGGCGAAAGTTAGTTTTTGGCGATTTCCGGTCGGCAGTGGAAAATAGGCTATCGGAGTCGGAATGGAATTCCGACAGTTGAAACAGGTTTGTATAGTCATTTTGGATATGTCTGCAAAATTTCAAGTCAATCGGAGTTATTTTGGGTAGTTTCGGCATCGTTGGTGGAATTTAGAAATTTCAATGTTCATAAGCTTGAATTCGACGAGTTTTTGGAGTTTTGATGTTGTTTTTGGTGTTCCGAAGGCCCGACTAAGTTCAAATGATCATTTAGGATGGGTTGGTATATTCGGTTGGGGTCCCGAGGGGCTCGGGATTGATTTTAGATGGTGAGCGGGGATTTTGGACTTGGTAAAATGCAACTTTAGCTGCTGGTGCTGGTGTTTTCGCACCTGCGGATAGGGAGCCGCAGGTGAGGTTCAGCAGGAGAAGACTTGGATCCGCAGGTGCGAGATTTGGCTGAGCAGGGAGTGGCCGCAGGTGCGAGGTAATTGCCGCACCTGCGAGGCCGTAGGCGCGGGAGGTCGATCGCAGGTGCGGAAGTTAAGGACTTGAGATTTTCCGCAGGTGCGGTCCCCCTGAGCGCAGGTGCGGGACCGCAGGTGCGGAAAGCCTGGTCAGAAAGTTTAAGTTAAGTTTCAAAACGAGGGTTTTTAGCCATTTTTCAAATCCCCATTAGAGAGCTCGGGAGAAGGGAGATTTTGGAGAGATTTTCAGCGGGAGTCTTGTGGTA
>MDKH01182752.1:0-40058 GCA_005239495.1 Nicotiana undulata | reverse complement strand
TCGTACTGACGTCCTTTTATTTGTGGACGCTGCATGTCGTGCTACAGATCCTGATAGACAGGTTGACACAGCTCTCCCACCATAATAGGCTTTCCAGTTCAACGGTCATAGGCGAGATCCCTTCTCCGTACTTGCCGTGGTCTTGGTATGCATTTTTGTTATAGATATTATGGGTATGTCGGGGCTCTGTTCCGTCTATGTTGTATTACTTATGCTCCTTTAGAGGCTCATAGACAGGTGTCAACTCATGTATAGTTTGGTATGCCTTGTTGGATAATTTTGTTGTATAGTCTTTCATGGCAGCGGTTGTAGCTCATACTTTTTATGTAGTTTCTTAGCAATCTTGGCATCCCATGTGATATATGTTCATGATCAATATCTGCCATTTATATTGATCTCGTTATCCCTTAAAGATAATAAGAAGGTTAGATAAAATGTACGTTGGTGCTCGGAAAGTATGGCCCGGGTGCTAGTCATGATCTTCCAGTTTGGGTCGTGACACTTTTACTCTCATTCTCACCAAATAAAAAATGCAAGTGCACGGCATCACCCTTCGTGCTTTTACTCTCATCCTCACAAAAATCAATAGAAATGGCACGGCATCACCCTTCGTGCTTTTAATATCATAATATGGCATGGCATCACCCTTCGTGCTTTTACACTCTCATCCTCACAATAATCAATACACGACATCACCATTCGTGCTTTACACTCTTCCTTACCAAATCAATACACGGCATCACCCTTCGTGCTTTACATTCTTCCTCACCCAAACAATATCAATAACAGAAGTTTGGTAAGGAAATCAACAATATGATCCATAATAATGAATTATAACATCCCGGCAAAGGGAACAACAGTAGAAATATCATTATCCCGGCAAAGGACACAGCTATAGCCAATCTCACTCAGGTACATATCTTTACATAAGATTTCTCAACCGAAATAAATACTCAACAATATTCATTAGCAAGGATTTCCACCAAAATGAACATCCACAAAATGAAATTCAAGCTATAACACAGTAAATATCAATGAAAACCCATATTTTATAATATCCGACTCACGGGCATGTTTGACACCAACGTATAGGTACTCGTCACCTCACCTATATGTTGAACATGGTATTAACACATAGCAAATAAGACTCAACACCTATTCCCTCAAGCTAAAGTTAGGCCAAACACTTACCTCAACTTCCACGACCAAAATCAAGCCTCAATCACCGCTTTTCCTCTTGAATTTGACTCCAAATCAATTGTATCTAGACATAATTGACTTAATAACATCAATAAACGCTAAACAATTCAATTCCAATGCCTAATTATAGGTTTTCTAGATTCTTCCCAAAAATTCAAAAATCGACCCCGGACCCGCTTGGTAAAAACACGAGGTTCGGACCAAAACCCGATCACCCATTCATCCACGAGCCCGAATATGTAATTAGTTCCGGAATCCGACCCCAAAACGAGGTCTAAATTCCAATTATTCAAAAAGTCCTAACTCTACCCAAATCCCTAATTTTCTACCATTAAGGACATAATTTAAGCCTAGAAATCTAATGGGTGTTAATGGAATTTCAATAAAACAAGTCCGAGAATACATACCTATGATTATGTAGTGAAATCCCTCTTCAAAATCGCCCAATTTCAAGTTTTAGAGAAGAAGTTATGGAGTTTTGAAGAAATCCCGTTTTTGTTACTGTTTTTTACAATTTCACTGCCCGACCCTCACACCTGCGGTGTTTGGGTCGCACATGCTCTCTCGCAGGTGCAGGAAATCGTTCGCACCTGTGGAAATGGACAGGCCCACAGGGGGCCGCACCTGCGGAAAATTATCCGCTCCTATGGAACCGCTCCTGCGGAACCGCTTCTGCGGAAGAAGGGCATGCATCTACGAGGGAACCGCACCTGCGAACCATAAAGCGCGCCTGCGGTCTCACACCTGCGGCCCTAGGATCGCAGGTGCGGGCACACCAAAACTTCTTCACCAGTAGTGATTTTCCATGTTCAAACACCTCGAAACCTACCTGAAACTCACCCGAGCCCTCGGGGCTCTAAACCAAATATGTACACAACCTCAAAAATATCCGATGGACTTACTCGTGCGATCAAATCGCCAAAATAACGTCTTAAACAATGTGTTTAGCATCAAAATCAAAGAAAATTTCCAAAACATCTAAAGTATCAAAATTTACAACTACTGGTCCGAATTACGTCAAACGACTTCCGTGTTTTACCAAATTTTACAGACATATCATAATCATCATATTGAACCTGTACTGGGCTCTGGAACGAAAATACAGGCCCGATACCATAGATTTCAAACATAATCAAATTTCCAAAATCCTTTATATTTTCAGAAAAATAATTTCTTTCAAAAATTTATTTCTCGGGCTTGGTACCTCGGAATTCGATTCCGGGCATACACCCGAGTCCCATATTTTCCTACGGACCCTCTGGGACCGTCAAATCACGGGTCCGGGTCCGTTTACTCAACATGTTGACCGAAGTCAACTTAAATCAAATTTCAAAAGCAAAAATTAGCATTTTCTCAGTTTTTCACATAAAGGCTTCCCGGCTATACGCCCGGGCTGCGCATGCAAATCGAGGTGAGATAAAAGGAGGTTTTTAAGGCCTCAAAACACCATTTTGACATAAAATATAAGGGATGACCTTTTGGGTCATCATAACATTTTTCAGGTGAAGTCAATTTTCATTGCGCATTTTTTATTTGGCCAATCATTTATTTGTCCAAATTCCATGACAGATTTTAGCTCAAGATCCTCGTGAATATTAATAAAATTGAGCGCCACATTATATCAACAATATCGTCAATGATCATTTTACATCGGTTCCATCATCACACAATAAAGACATAACTTATTCAGATCTCGCTATTTTCAGGTACCTGAGCCTCTTCCATGAGGTCTTATAAAGTGTTATGCCATGGTGCTCTTACATAGCACTTGCCTCCTTAGTATGACCATCTTTATCATTTGCTCCTCTTCTTCTTCAAGGAGTTTTATCTTTGGAACCGATTAGTCTATTACGCTTCATGTGTTCCATAGACTATGTACATCATGGACTTTATTCTGTTTGGAGCATTAGCAGTTGAAATATAACATTTAACTTTGGGTCGGAAAATGTGCCTGACAATATTTTGGAAATGAATTAGCACTTGAACTTTAAGTTCATATTTTTTTGTATGAGGATCTAGATGTATTTATAATAATTCATTCCACGTATCACGTTTTCAGTTGCCCACTTTATCCCCCTAATGTTAGGATCACCAACACATTTTCCAATCTTCTTTGGGAACCCATCTTTGTGTATTGTGGTGGCATAATTAAGTCATATAGCACAATCAGATTTCTAGATGAAAATTATTTGGTTCTTGACCCTGAACCAATTATAATAGGGACAATTAATCATAACTTGGCTAGATGCAAACAAGTGTTGTTATATATTAAATAATACATCTCATAATCAATGGTTTAACTATAATTGAAGGCATACAATTTATGCTAAACCAAATTGAATTTAAACTAGCATTATCAAGATAAATTGTCATAGTTTATATTCTGGAAATGTTCTCTAATAACTCGAGCAACCTCTAGTTTACTTGTGGCATATGTTCCATCATCATGCTTATACTTGTGTAGTACAAATAGAAGAAAAATTCGGTAACCTTTTATATTTACCTGGTATGATTATAGTAATATGAATATATTCAATCCTCCTTTCATTTATAGTCTCAATAGGCCAACCACTTTGGCTAATACATTTGAAACTCAAAAGGTTTCTTTTGAGACTTACTACAATATTAATGTCAAGAACAATTTCATTAATCCGGGTAGTAACAAATTCGCTATTTCGGAGCTCTTAATTGATTTTGTACTACAAGATCTTTTGTCACACCATCCATATGGTGAATATCTCCTTCACAGAGAAAATCATAGCATAATAATTGTCATGGTCAAAATAATCATAAGCAAAATCATTTATTGCTTTAATTTTGCCTTTAATAACTTTTTATAAGACATGGCAAAATATTTTTGGTGTACCACATGTACCTGACCAATGACATATTCATGTAACCATACAGTAATGTTCATTATCTTTCTTTCTCTCAAACCTCCCGTAGAGGTGAGTTGTAGTATTTATTCAACCATGCATAAATAAATACATTCTTATGCATAATTTGAACAACATATATATTTTCACATTCACTTTCAGGAAATGAGTCTTCATTTACAATGCTTATCACAAGTCACAGTTTCACGGAATGGACTATAATCATGTGAACCTATCTCGTATTAACAGACCACATTGATACATATTCCTTCACCTTTGAAGGATCACTTCGAGAACCTTTATTGTTCTCTTTTTTACAATTACCATAATGATGACTTTTATTATTTTGATCTTCGGCCCGAACACGTTCATTGGTCAAACACTTATATTCTTTTAGACTTATTATGCACCACTACCATATTCAGTTCAAAAATGGTGCGAATCAAGTGCGACAAGCTTCGCGATTTTTTATGAAAAACACATTATTTATCCTTAGTCATCATTATATCATCAATATGGTGCATTGGGACTCAAACCCAATGCCTTACCCATATAAGGCATGTTAGTCCATCTTTAGTTGGGACACGAACCCGACTCTTACAATCATGGAGCATCAGGACTCAAAACTCGATGTCTTACCCTCATGGCACGTTGGGACTTGAACCCACCGTCTTATCCTTATATAACATTTATCACAAATTGTCTGATTCACTTCAGGGAATGGAATATAATTTTACGTATCTATAAATTCAAACTTTAGAAAGGTTAACATAGAAAACACTACCATAAAAATAACTGAATTTTGATAAAAAAAATATTATCAGTGATAATTTTGGCCCAGTAAATATTCATGTACTAATATACTATATGTAAACTTATACAACAACAACAACAACCCAGTATAATCTCACAAGTGGGGTCTGGGGAGGGTAGTGTGTACGCAGACCTTACCCCTACCCTAGGGTAGAGTGGTTGTTTCCAATAGACCTTCGGCATCCTTCCCTCCAAGAACTCCCCACCTTGCTCTTGGGGTGACTCGAACTCACAACCTCATGATTAGAAGTGGAGGGTGCTTACCATCAGGGCAACCCATAAAACCAAAATTCATGCCGAGAAAAACGAACCACCAAAATTAAAGAAGCTGGCCTCTTCACCCGAATGCAAGAGAAGCCAACTGATATAAATACTGAACAGTTCAAATTTTAAGTATACATTTTCAGCAAGGATGATTAGCAGCAACATAATCAACAAACATGTGAAAGACAAGTTACAAGCTCATACATATTATTTAAATATAGAACTATATATCATGCACTATCATTTCATTAACCATAAATTAATTCAAAGTGTAATGAGATATATTTTACACCAGAAAACAAGTAAGCTTATTCAATATTACTAGCATATTCTGTAAAAGATGTCCCAATAGACTAGCTAGATATAAACCTTTTCAAATAAATAATTTTTAAATTATTGGTCATACAATATGGAAAATGTAAAAATAATTGTAATCAACACATAGTGCTGCAAATAAAAAGTCATGGGAACCAAATGACACATGCATATGACTAGTAATTTTGAACAGAACTAAAAAGAAAATATTCAACAAGTCATCTCACTATTCTTGCAAAAGAGAAACCATTCATATCTAGATTGAAAATAAATTAACTTACTCTTTTAGGAAGAAGATAATACCCGATAGAAATAGATATCTCAATTTAGATTGATGATATGTGCATCTAATTAGTTAGTATGGACCGTGATATACTATTATCATTTTTCATGTGTCTAAAGCAAAATATTAATCAGTGTAACATATATTTTCGCTGCCAAATAGAAGCAAGTCATTTTTCAGATTAACTACATAAAAGAATTATGAGTTCAAATAAAGAATAGAACTTTTTTTTAATATCATAAAAACTATACATGCATAGTAACTTCGTGTGTACTATTACATGTCGATCACTAAAGTAACAATATAAGATAAGGAAAAACAAGCTAAGAGATATGAAAGAGAGGAGAGATTCTTATTTTTTCCATGTATTCAAGTGTGTACAATATCACTTCTCATCCGCTATTTATAGTATTACATAGAGGTATACAAAAGAATGTCATAAACATGACATTAAACATTTGAGATCATGGAGGAAGATTATGGAGAAGGTTATGGAGGTATGAGAGTTACAACCATAATGGTAAGTAGTGGGAGGTTAATGAAGATAATGGAGAAGAGTAGTGGGTATTATTCTTTTATGAGTTATGGACATCCACCATTAGATAACTCTTTATAACATCTATTTATATGTTATCTCTTTCTTCAAGAACAATTATTACTAAGGTTAATGAAGGAAAATACAATCATTTTTGTCTTGAACTTCTAAAATGACAAATAATTTGAGACAATTATTTTTTATAACCATGACTATTAATATGAGACTGAGGGAGCAGGTGGCACAGCTAAAAACATGCATTGTGTGTCAAAAATATACCAACAATATGGAGGGACAAACCGATGGACACACTCCAAATATTGCACATTTATCAACCCAAATTTTGCATAATACTAGGAGCATCCATCGGTAGCGCGAAGTATTTTTTTATATTTTATTTAACATATTGACGGGATTACACTAGATTTTTTGTTGTTGTTGTTTTTGTTGTTGTTGTTGTTGTATTTAACATATCGATGTATGTCTATCGATATATAAATAATATTAATTTTGATATTTAAAATTACTGAGAGCTCTATCGATATATCTAAATTATTATTTTTAATGCATTTACTTTGCATTCGAGGTACATGTTGCAAAGTCCATTCTTCAAAACGATGTAATATTACCTGAAATTTATCCTTCGATCCTCTCGAACCTCAAAGGTTCTGTTGACTTGGTTTACTACCAGTAAGGAGTTGCATTTGGCCTCGATGACTTTCGCTCCCAAAGCTTTTAGCTAGTTCGAGACCTGCAATCATGTCCTCGTACTCGGCCTCATTGTTAGTCAACTTAGAAGTTTCGATAGATTATCTAATTGTATTGCCCGTGGGCGACTTCAAAATGATGCCTAACCCGGACCCATTCACGTTTGAAGCGTCGTCTGTAAAAAGTTTCCACACCCCAGATGATGTACTCGATTTTAACAAAAGTTCCTTTTCGACCTCGGGTATGAGGGCTGGCGTGTAATCGGCCACGAAGTCTGCTAAAATTTGAGACTTGATGGTCGTTTGGGGTTGATATTCAATATCATATTCACAAAATTCGACGACCCATTAAGCCAACCGTCCCGACAGTTCGTGCTTATGTAAAATATTACGAAGAGGGTAAGTGATTGTCACACATATTGGGTGACATTGAAAATATGGTTTTGGTTTTCTAGAGGCACTTATTAGAGCAAGTGCAAATTTTTCTAAGTACGAATATCGAGTTTCTGCTTCTCCTAGAGTTTGACTTACATAATAAACAGGAAATTGCGTACCTTTCTCTTCTCTAACTAGGACACCACTTACCACGATTTTTGACACTGCTAAGTATAGGTAGAGTTGTTCATTTGTTTTTGGAGTATGAAGCAATGGCGGACTCGAGAGGTACCTCTTCAATTCTTCCAATGCATGTTGACATTCCGGAGTCCAAGTGAAATTGTGCTTCTTTCTTAGCAGGGAGAAGAACCTGTGGCTTTGATCGGAAGACCTCGAAATGAATCGGCCTAAGGCGGCTATCCGTCCTGTTAGACTTTGCACGGCCTTGACACTGTACAAGACTGTGATGTCTTCAATTGCCTTGATTTTATCGGGGTTGATCTCGATTCCCCAATTAGACACCATAAAGCCGAGGAACTTGCCCGAAACGACCCCGAAAACACATTTCTCGGGGTTGAGCTTCATGTTGTATTTTCTCAGTATCTTGAATGTTTCCTGCAAATGTGTCAAATGGTCCTCTGCGCGCAGGAACTTAACTAGCATATCATCAAGATATACTTCCATTAACTTACCTATTTGCTCTTCGAACATTTTATTTACTAGGCATTAGTAGGTAGCACCTGCGTTTTTTTAGCCCAAAAGGCATTACGTTATAGCAATATATGCCATACTTAGTGATGAATGAAGTCTTTTCCTGATCTCCCGGGTTCATTTGAATTTGATTGTACCCGAAATAGGCGTCGATAAGACTAAGGATCTCGTGGCCGGCTGTGGCATTGATCATACGATCGATGTTAGGCAGAGGAAAAAAGTCTTTGGGGAATGCCTTGTTTAAATCATTATAATCTATGCACATCCTAAGTTTGTTCCATATTTTAGTGACTACGACTACATTTGCTAACCACTCAGGATAACTGACTTCCTGGATGGATCCTATTTTGAGATGTTTAGTTACCTCGTCCTTGATGAATGTGATAACTAGGGATTTTAGCCTATTATTTTCTCTCTTTTGCTTAGGTTTTGGGTAAAAAATGCGTAAAGATATTCCCGAAAACTAACTTAGTGTGCTTGCTTGCAGGGTTTGGCCAAAATGAGGCGAAAAAGCCAAAATAAGCTCATAAAGGAGTCAAACTTGCACAAGCCAAAGGTTGGAACTGAACCGCTGACCACGATGGAAAGCGCGGCCGCGTATGGTTCACCGCTGAGGCGAATACTATTACGCGGTCCGTGGTATTAAGGTTAAGAGAAGCTACATTCAAGTACAAACATTTCCGCTGACCGCACTGGAAAAGCGCAGCCACGAAACCTTTGGCAAGGCCGTGGTGGGATTTATGCTGAAAGCGATGTTCGAGATTCAGAGGCCTTGCACATTGGGTTCAAATGAGTAACATGGCCCGCATCTAAATTACGCGGCCGCAAATTGACCAAACGCGGACGCGGTGGTAATTCCGTTGGGAACATGATGTGAGGTTCAGTGACTGTGCAAGTGAAGCTTGAAGAACGCGGTCCACGTCCATAATACGCGGCCGCGGTTGAAGCTTATGCGGACGCGTATGAATTTACGCGGTCCGAGAAACCTAGTCCAGTACAAGCCATGATTTCAAGAAATGCATACCGCGCTCGTTATTGCGTGACTGCGAAAGTCCAAGCACGGACGCGCCAGTTATTACGCGGTTAGCAAAATCTCCGTAGGGGCATTTTTGTCTAGAAACTTCAGCAGTGTATAAATAGATATTTTTGTCATTTTTAGGTTAAGTTCTGTATTAGGAGCACATGAACAACCGCTATTTACCATTTTGAGTAATTTTAGAGTAGTTTTATCTTCTATCTTTTGATTTTCTTCTTGTATTTGAATTTTATGTCTTATATTACATCTCCATCTTTGATTTCTACCATTATTATTAGTAGCTAGACCCATTAGCTAGGGTTGTGACCCAACCTTAGTGTGGGTATTTAATGGGTCTTCAATTTTAGGGCTTAATTATTTATGGGTTAGTGATATTTAGCTTATTTCATGCTTTAATTGTATAATTGGTGGTTGCAAACACTAATTCATGCCTTTTTGACTTATTCTTTTCTTGAGAAAGAGGACCCAAGTCTAGGAAAAATAGGCTAACAAGGACTTGGGGTGGATTCAAGGGATTGATAGCCCCAATTAAAGGGTTAAACCTAGAGATAGTAATACCCAACTTGAGCCAATTTCACTTGCATTGCCTGAACACCCATTTGAGCTTGAGAAAGCCAAATCGGGCAAAGTCACTCAAACTACCGAGAGGTATAGAGTGAGTATTTATGTATGAAGGTTATATCACGACCCTAATCATAACTAGATAGTCCTAGATTCTCGACCCCATTAGATACTCGCCTAGGCAGAAGTTACTTCTCTAGTGCTTGTTTTTATCATTTGAAAAACCCTCAACAAACATTGTACTTAGATTATTTTTAGAAATCAATAGCATTAAAATTATAATAGAAACAATCCCAACCATGGTTAGAAGTGTGATTAGAAATACCATGCACATCTAGATTAGGTAGAAACCCAATTCCCAACCAATATTAACTCCCTGTGGAAATTGATCCCGGCCTATCGGGTAAAACTGCATCGACCACTCCTTGCTACTTTATAGTGGTGTGGGGTTGGAGCCGATCACTTTTTGGCACCGTTGATGGGGAGTTAAATGCTTTTGGCTATCTATCTGGCTAATTGTGTGTATTGTTTTTCTTTCCTTCTATTTTACTAACTTTTGTGTGTTAATCGCTTTAGGTACAAAATGGATGATCCTCTCGGCAATGTTCTCCCAGGGGAGGAGGTAGACGATAATGGTGAGGATAAGGTGCATCTAGTACCTCAAGCTCAAAGAAGAGGCCGCTAGGCCAATGACAATATTCCATACCCTCCCCCACCTCCTCCACGGGCAGCTCATCGGGTGCTTCCCAATGAAGGTTACGCAAGTGCAATTGTCCCACCTCGAATCCAGGCGGGCAATTTCCAGATTACAAATGTTATGTTGACCTTATTGGAGCAATGAGGGTTCTTCACAGGCGCTTCACAGGCGCTCCCCACCAGAATGCTTATAAACATCTAAAGGAATTTGTAGATACCAGTTGGGGAAGCAAACAGAAAAACGTGTCGGAGGATGCGCTAAGATTGAGATTGTTCCCTTTTTCACTTAGAGGGAAAGCTTTGGACTGGCTCGAAATGCTTCCAAACCATTCTATCACAACGTGGGATGAGTTGGCTGAAAAGAATATAGCCAAGTTTTTCTCACCGGGTCATATGGCAGCATTAAGGGATGAGATCTTAGCCTTTAAACAGGAACCTAATGAACCCCTACATGAAATCTGGGAGAGATTTAGAACTATGGTCAAGATATGCCCTAATTATGACATGACAGAAGCAATGATGCAACAGACATTCTATCGGGGTATAAACACGATCAACCAACGTGTGGTGAACCAGCTACATGGGGTAATTTTATGAAGCTGCCTTATGCCGAGGCTTGTGACATACTTGATGATATGGCTGACACTTCTTCATCTTGGCAAAGTCGAGCAAATGTTCCTCAAGGTGACCCGACCATGATCCATATTCACAAGGAACTTCATGACCACGGACAAGCCATATCAGAGTTGACTACTACTATGAATCAGCTAGCAAAGGCTCAGCTTTAGCAAGTGCATGGGCCTAAGCAAGTTAATGCCATGGAAGGGGTAAATGTCATAGTCAACAAGAGAATGCAGTGTGGCCATCAAGTGCAAAGCAATCAAGAACAATATGAACAAAGTGGAAGTGGATACAACCAAGATGATTCTTATGATGACCAAAGCGAGGAAGTTTTATATGCCAACAACTATCAAGGACATTGGAGCAATGCTCCAAATCAACAATGGAGATCGTAAGGGAATAACCAGAATTGGGGAATCAAGGCAATTGGAACAGTAAAAACAAAAACTCAAATAAATGGGGGAACAACAACCAGAATTGGTGTGGCAATAATAATTGGAATGGCAACAACAACAATTGGGGAGGTAATGGAAATCAAGGGTCGGGCTTTCAAAGGCCTCCGATGTATCAGCAACCCAACAATCCACCTCTATATCAATACCAAGGAAAGAGTTCTTCAAATAATGAAATGGGGGTGGATAGAATATGTTCAAACAAATTATGGAAAGGAATGTTGATTTCGATGCTCAAATTACCTCCCACACTATTTCCATCTGCAACCTTGAAGTACAAATGGGTCAAATCTCTCAAGCAGTGAAAACTCGCCCTAAGTGGGCTCTACCAAGTGACACGAGAGTAAACCCAAAGGGCGGGAACACTACAGGCCATGCCATGGCGGTGACCACAAGGAGCGGTAAAGGTGGTGAAGCAAGTACCTCCAATCAAAAGAAAGTTGTGAGTGATGATGTTGTGTTGCAAAATGATAATGATCCAATAAATGACGAGCAAGTGAATGTTGAGAATTTTAATGATGAAGTGAGGATTGATATTCATGACAACGAGGAGGAGACTCAAAATGACGTGAACCCGTCTAAGGAACACGTGATAGACATACCAGAAATGGCAGTGCCAAAAGCCAAGGCTCCTTTGCCAAGGCCTCCGCCGCCTTATCCTCAAAGACTTTCAAAGCAAAATAATGAAAACCAATTCAATAAGTTTATTGAGATGATGAAAAACTTGTCAATCAATGTTCCCTTGGTGGAAGCTCTTGAGCAAATGCCGGGATATGCCAAGTTTATGAAAGAATTGGTAACTAAAAAGAGATATATGGAATGTGAGACCATCCAAATGACTCATCAACTGAGTGCCATTATGCACCTGATGGCTCCCAAGCTTGAAGATCCCGGCGCATTTACAATTCCATGTACCATTGGGAGTGCGGATTTTGCAAAGGCCTTGTGTGATTTGGGAGCAAGTATAAATTTGATGCCTTACTCTGTATTCAAGACTTTGGGTATTGGTCAACCGAGAGCTACTTCAATGAGATTGAAAATGGCGGATAGAACATTGAAGAGGCCGCTTGGGATTATTGATGATGTTCTTGTCCGAGTTGACAAGTTTATTTTGCCCGTTGATTTTGTGATCCTTGACTGCGAAGCAAACTATGAGGTGCCTATAATATTGGGAAGGCCTTTCCTAGCAACAGGGAAGGCATTGGTGGATGTGGAAGCAGGGGAGCTCACATTTCGGGTGGGTGATGAAAAGGTTGTATTCCACGTGTACAAATCAATGAGGCAGCCGAATAGTAATGAAGTTTGTTCTTTTGTGGATCTGGTGACGGAAGTGATAGTTGATGACACGAGTGCAATGATCAATGTAGAAGACCCCATGGAATTTGTATTGTTGAACCATGAGGATGATGAAAGGGATGACTTGGTTGAATGTGCAAATGCCTTGCAAGTAATGGTATCATACTCATATTGTCCCCGTAAACTCTCCTTGGACTTGGAAAATCGGAAGACTCCACCGACAAAGCCCTCGATCGAGGAGCCACCAACACTAGAGTTGAAGCCTCTACCTTCACACCTCAGGTATGAATTCTTAGGCCCTTGTTCTGCATTACCTGTTATTCTTTCTGCTTGCTTAACCAAAGTGCAGGTAAACTCCACTCTTGAGGTGCTTCAAAGAAGAAAAAGGGCAATTGGATGGACTTTAGCTGACATTTGGAGCATAAGCCCCTCCTTTTGCATGCATAAAATTATACTTGAGGATTATGCAAAACCTTTTGTGGAACATCAAAGAAGGTTGAATGAGGCTATGCAAGAGGCCGTCAAGAAGGAAATTATCAAATGGCTTAATGTTGGGGTTGCGTATCCTATTTCAGATAGTGCATGGACTTCACTGGTGCAATGTGTGCCGAAAAGGGGAGGTATGGCTGTGGTGATAAATGAGAAAAATGAGTTTATCCCTACTAGGACCGTGACCGGAAGGAGGGTATGTATGGACTGCCGAAAGTTGAACAAAGTGACCCGCAAAGATCATTTTCCATGGCCCTTTCTTGATCAAATGTTAGACAGACTTGACGGGCCTGCCTACTATTGTTTCTTGGATGGGTACTCAGGGTACAACTAGATTCTCATAGCTCCGGAAGATCAAGATATAACTACCTTCACATGCCCGTATGGAACATTTGCATTCTCACGGATGCCGTTTGGATTGTGTAATGCACCCCTACCTTTCAAAGGTGAATGATGGCTATATTTACGTACATGGTGGAGGACTTCCTCGAAGTCTTTATGGATGATTGTAGTGTTGTTGGGGACTCATTTGAAGAATGCTTTGAAAATCTTGACAAGTTTCTAGACCGATGTAAAGAGACAAATATTGTGCTTAGTTGGGAAAAATGCCACTTTATGGTCGAGGAGGGCACTGTCCTCGGCCATAAGACCTCAAAGAACGAAATCGAAGTGGACAAAGGCAAAAATAGAAGTGATTTCAAAGGTACCTCCTCCTATTTCCGTCAAGGGAGTTAGGAGTTTTCTTGGGCACGCAGGGTTCTACCGAAGGTTTATCAAAGACTTCTCCAAAGTGGTGAACCCTTTGTGCAAGCTGCTAGAAAAGGATGCAAAGTTTGATTTTAATGAGGAGTGTGTGAAAGCTTTTGAGCTCTTAAAGTATAAATTGACAACCACTCCAATCATTACCACACCAAATTGGAGCTCACCCTTTGAGCTTATGTGCGACGCAAGTGACGTTGCGGTAGGAGCGGTTTTGGGGCAAAGGGTGAACAAGATATTTCATCCGGTGTACTATGTAAGTAAAATGATGGATGATGCCCAGGTTAATTATACAGTGACAGAGAAAGAGTTGTTATCAATTGTGCTCGCCATGGAGAAGTTTAGGCCTTATCCCATGGGTGCCAAAGTGATTGTTCACACCGATCACGCGGCTCTCCGTTACTTGATTACCAAGAAGAACTCAAAAGCTAGATTGATGAGATGGGTTTTGTTTCTTCAAGAGTTTGAACTCGAGATCATTGATAGAAAATGAAGTGAAAATCAGGTAGCGGATCATTTGTCCCTCTTAGACGAGGAAGGGAGGCCAAAATATGGTCTTGAAATTAATGATGCATTCTCGAATGAGCAACTCCTCTCGGTTTCTTTGATAGTATGCCTTGGCTCACGGATGTTGTTAATTTCCTTGTTACCGGCATTGTCCCGTGTGAGCTCTCTTTTGACCAAAGGAAGAAACTCAAGCGGGATAATTTGGACTATTATTGGGATGAGCCCTATTTGTTCAAGATTTGCAATGAAGGGGTGATTTGTAGATGTGTCCCAGAGGAGGAGCAAATGAGTATACTTGATGGTTGTCATTCCTCTCCCTACGGTGGTCATCACGGTGGGGCGAGAACTGCTTCCAAGGTTCTTAGTTTTGGATTTTATTGGCCAACCCTGTATAGAGATGAAAGTAAGCTTGTCGATAGGTGTGGTGAATGTCAGAGAGCTGGGGGAATATCAAAGAAGGATGAAATTCCTCTCACCACTATTCTTGAAGTTGACAATTTTGACGTGTGGGGAATAGACTTCATGGGGCCTTTTGTGAGTTCATATGGCAACACTTACATTCTGGTGGCGGTTGATTATGTTTCCAAGTGGGTTGAAGTCATCGCTTTTCCCACAACGAGGACCGGAGTGTGGTGGCGTTCTTAAAGAAAAACATCTTCGCACGGTTTGGTACTCCTCGGGCAATAATTAGTGATGGGGGGTCGCATTTCTGCAGTAGGGCATTTGACACTTTGCTTCCAAAGTACGGTGTCAATCATAAGGTATCAAATCCTTATCACCCCCAAGCTAGTGGACAAGTGGAGGTCTCAAACAGGGAAATCAAAAGCATATTGTCAAAAACTTTGAATGCAAATAGAACAGATTGGTCAAGGAAGCTCGATGATGCATTGTGGGTTTATATGACTGCATTTAAGACTCCAATTGGTATGTCTCCGTACCGGTTGGTATTTAGGAAAGCGTTCTATTTGCCGGTTGAGCTAGAACATAAAGCCATGTGTGCCTTGAAGAGGTTAAATCTTGAGTGGGATGTAGTAGCAAATCTCCGGGTGGAACGACTCAATGAGCTAGATGAGTTCCGGTTTCATGCCTATTCAAGCTCATCATTGTACATGGATAAAATGAAATACTTGCACGAAAAATATACCGAAAACAAGGAATACAATGAGGGTGATTTGGTTCTTCTCTTCAATTCCCGGTTACGACTGTTCCCGGGAAAGCTTAAGTCCAAATGGAGTGGCCCCTTTGAAGTAGTGCATATAACGCCCTTTGGTGCTCTTGACTTGAAAAACAAAAATGGTGAAATCTTCAGCGTTAATGGGCATCGGGTGAAGCATTACTTGGGCAAGTTTGATGACAGCCACGTGGTGGCCTTGATCAAGTTCCAATGATGATGGTAACATGCGTCATGTCGCGACGTTAAATCAGGCGCTTCTTGGGAGGCAACCCTAGTGTTTTTTCTTTCGTTTTCATTTTCTTCTTAGATTAGGCTCTATTTTGAACTAACTAGTTGTGAGATTTGTGCAGGAATTCTTTGTGCAGTGCAAGAATATTGCTGGAAAACTGTGGTTAAGGATGGGAATTACGCTGACCGCGCTCAAAATTTCGCGGTGAGCGGGAGCTCTTTCGCGGGGGCGTAATTTTGCAGTGGACGCGGACTTGAAAAGTCTAGAATATCAACTCTCTTATGTTGAATACGCGTCCGCGATGGTTATTTCGCGGTCAGCGGTGGACATTCCAATTACGCCCATTTTTCCGATCTCAACGGAGTTTGCCCATCAACAGCCATTCTAAAATGCAAAAGCGCGGACCACGATAGAATTCCGCGGACCGCCCTCAGGTAGGTTGGTGTCCTTATACTTTAAGTATAAATAGACGGAACCATCTCCTTTTACACTTTTCGAACTCTCATTTCTTGAAGCAACATAGCGCTGTTCATCTTCCACTCTTTGATCTTCTTTCTCATTGTAATAACCAAGAGTCAGTTCTCTACTTCAATTCTCACAACTGGTATGCTAGAATTCTTGTATTAATTGTAGTTCTTTCCTTTTGTTTTTAGTTAGTTTCACTTTTTCTTTCTAATTAGGGTTAATACATGCCAAGAATCAAAATCATGCTTAACTAAGGCTAAACCTTAATGGGTAAGTGTTTTGCATGCCTAATGGGGGATAGGGTTGCTCACTATACCTGGTAATTGCCTAATTTTTATGCTAAGTGAAAACCCTAGGTCATAAATCCTTCGTCGGTGCCCGTCTATTTTGAATTCCGCAGACCGCGGTCCAAATTTTGTGGTTTGCGTTCATGATTCTATGAGTGCTAGATGGGTTATTTGTTTACGGTGGGCGGTGATTTTTTCGCGGTCAGCGGCTAACATTACGCGATCGCGCTTCTTATTTCGTGGACCGCGGTGCTGAGCTTCAGAGAGTACTTAATTGGGTCCGCGGCCGCGTTTATTTTTACGCGGTCAGCGTTTCATGTTTCGCGGCCGCACCCAGTTTTTTGCTCTTAGCGGTGATCCAACTTCAGAGACTGTGTTGTCTGAACCCCAATCTTTCGCGGTCGTGACCCTTTTGACGCGGACCGCGGTGGCCATTCCGCGGTCGCGATCCTTTTTCCATTGTCAATGGTCCCTTGCTCTCTAAAACACTACGATCATTCATTTGCTTTTATTTGATAATTCATTGTATAACATTACTAGTGAGCTTTCATTGATTGTGTATGTAGATAATGGTTAGATCGAGGTGGTCTGGAAAAACAACAAGGGAGGGGAGAATCCTCCCGGGGTCGGGGAAGAGGAAAACTGACTGCACCCCTAGCTCCTAAAAGAATCATTGGAATAAATAGACCCTCATATGACCTACTCCCGACACTTCTGAGACGAGTGAATATGTCCCCTACCGGGAGATCTCTGAAAGGGAAGTTACCCAAACACAATAAGAGGCACAACCTCAACCCCTTCTTCTAGTAAATGAATCTACCTCCTTTTCTGGGTCGTCTGATGGCTAAGAAGGAGGTAGCGAGACTCTAACAACACCTGCCACAGCTGCTGCAACTCCGGCCTCCACAGCGGCTCTAGTTAATATTGATGGTGAAGAGGATTTCCCGGATGATGGGCGAGGTGGTGACACCCGGGCTGGGGTTTGGTAAGATCAAGGAACCCGGCAGTGTGGCTAGACAGATTTGTGAGTGAGAAAGCTTACCACAAGTTCCCGGAATGGTGGCCTCAAAAGTCACTCACGCTTGAGAGGGACTTCATTGAGAGAGATCTTCTACCCCACAACCCCAATGGTAAGAGGCAGTTCAATGAAAGAGTGGAGTGGAAGTTCTTCACCAGCAAGCTACTGGAGGCAAATGAGTATTTTGTCAAAGAGTTTTATGCCAATGTCTCCCACATCAAAAAGGGCACATATTTGACCAAGGTCCAGAACCGGAAGATTAAATTTGATGGCAAGACGTTGAATAAGTATGTTGGGTTCGATGATTTGGATGAGTCGCTTTATTTGGAGAAGGCGGCAATGGGTGAGTTAACATGTCCTTGGCTTGCATCAGTGATAGCCATTCCTGGGACTACTCCAACTTGGTTTACACCTGGAGTGCTAATTCTTAGGAACACCCTGAATTTTGAAGCAAAAGGGTGGTCCACCTTCGTGTGCAGCCGGATAGACCCCTCTCGGCATGATAGTGATATCCCGATCTCCAGGGCGATTATTGTGCCTTCTATCATGGCGGGGTTCCCGGTAAATGTGGGGAACATTATGGCCAGGGTCATTTACAAAACTATTGGAAAGGATGAAAGGTCATACCCCTATCCAAACTTTCTCACCATGTACTTAGAAGACCAGGATGTAGAAGAGAGAGACTTTGATACGAAAGTGAAGCCGAAAAGGCCCTTCTCCTGGTACAGCCTTCAGGTCCAGACAAACCCAAGTCCAAAGGGAAAGCCGCTACCTCCACTGGCCAGTCTGAAGAGCCAGGGGTAGTGGCCACTGGGTCCGAGCCTTCCACAGCCGAGGGATCATCTTCTGCCATGCCACATCCACCTTCAGGATCGTCTACCTTTATCCCACCTTCTGTGCCCTCATCATTAGCTTACCCTCAGACTGCACTGAGGGTTAACCAAACGTTGTACAGCATCAACAACTGGATGCAGGTAGCTACTTCAAAGCTATCTGCCTTATCCAGTGCAATCTCAACTCAGACAGTTCCAGCACAGCTCCACATGCCTCCATCCGTTGAGGAATCATTAAAGACTATCCTTGCCAACCAAAAGAAGATTTTGGAGTCTCTGGGTTCTCATGAGAAGGTGATAACGGAGATGAGTAAACAGGTGAGGAAAGTGAAGAAGGATCAAGAAGAGTTGAAGATGGAGGTGGCGAAGCTTACTTCCACCGGCGACATTCCTTTAGATCTCCTTATGGGAGAGACTGCCCATGTAGCACAGACAGCTCAGCCAGCACATGTACCAGAGTAGAAGGCTGACAGAAAGCCGGTGAAGAGAGTGGTGATACCCCAGACTGAGGACTTGGAGATTGAGCTGGAGGACCCCAAGGGAGGTAATGAGTCTGGACAACCACAGGACCCCACTAGTGACCCCATGCAGACAGAGGCCTCATAGGGAATTTTCTTTACTCTCTATCCCTCCCCTATTCTATTTTTGCTTTTAGCATTGAGGACAATGCTAATTTTTATTTAGGGGGTGGTCTTATTTGGATATGATGATATTAATGGTTTGTAATGACTCTGATACTATTTTTCTTTATGTTTTTACTTATCGTATTTTTATTATTTTCCGTTAGTTTTCACGTTTGGTATGTATATAACTTTACCATTCCGTGTATATATTCATCCCCATTTTGTGTATATTCGTTTCACTCCCCTATTTTACTATATAACTTCTTTCGTAATTTTCCTTAATAGCGTAGCTTCTTATTTCATTTAGTAGCTTCTTTTTACATTTTTCGTGATCAATAAGCCTTTGGTTTTCTTAATTCCATGGTTCTTTTCAAAGGCGAAATTTGTGTGAACCGAGTGGCTCTTCCCAATGATGGATGGCGTGACAACCTTCTTAAGGGATTGAGTCTGCTTTTCTTTTTGTTTTGATATATAGTAGTAATGAATAAAAGTGACTCAAGTAAGCTTCACTTAGCACTAGCACATTTACCTTCGACCTCATGGTTAGAGACAAGTTTGTTGACGAGATTAGATCTAGTTTTGACCTTTAGAATCTTGAGTTGACTAAAACTATCATCAAGTGGTTTCTATTAGCCATATGTGATCTTCAATCTTAGCTAGGGTTGTTGTGGGACCTTGACTCTATTCTCTTTAACAATCCAGTAGCTTGAGAGGTGAGGTTTTGAATTGCAAGTCCAAGTCCCGTGCCAACACTTCTAGAACTTGCCCCGAATGTTTCTCTAGGCGAAATTCTAAGTGTAGCTCGACTTGAGAAGTGATTATAGGATCTCCTTGGTTCCATTTGAACTTTGAAAACTTCCATAACCTGCCATTATGATATCCTTAGTCAACCCCTTTGATCCTAAGCCTTTTTTCATTCAATAACCACATTACAAGACTTCATCCGTTCTATAATGACCCTCTCTTGGAACCCAATCTTTCCTTAGAATTCATGATGAACAATAGGCAAAAACATAAGTTTGGGGGAGAGACGAGGAATTTCAAGGTGATAAAAGGTTCAAAGAACAAAAAGAACTGATTGAAAGGAAAGCCAAAGAAAAGGATGAAAAGCCAAAAAGAAGCATGTCAAAATAAAAGTAAAGGTTGAAAGGATTCAAGAAAACAATGTTGAAAGGCTTGGACTGATGATAAAAGGAAGAAAATGATCGTCATATAAAAGAACGAGTGACAATGTGTCTCTCTAATTCCCTCAAGGAAGAAGAAAATGACTCAAACAGTCAAGAAATCATGAGTTGATGAGAAAATGGAGTGCTTAAGGAAAGATGATACCATCATAGTTCATTATGTCCTACCTTGATCCAAAAAACCCTCATTGCATCCCGCTAAAGCCCTATAGGAATTCAAGTTGAGTGAGCTTACATTAGTGGTGATTTACATGAGGGGAAAGACTATGGTACTTAGAGCCGGACTTGTGACATTCTTTTGAGAGTGATGAGCGCACTTCTTTACAATCCCGGCTTTGAGTGTCACATTCTATAAGGTGAGATAAGCTCATGGAGAGTAGAGGAGAAGGAGTCTGGGATCCACAATGACCTACGTGAGAGAGCGAGTTTCCTTGATGAATTGAGTCAACTCTTGATGCTCTTGTGTCACATTAGACCTACGAAACTCAAGAAGTCATAGTATAATGTTGTTAATAATGCATTTGTGTTGAGGAAATTGTTAGTCCCAATTGATGCTTGATGAAGTCACCTTAGGACAACTGAAATTTTCCTTTATTTTTCTTGTGGAGGTGGGAATTACCTTGTTTGCTTGAGGACAAGCAAAATCTTAAGTTTGGGGGAGTTGTTAACTAGGGATTTTAGCCTATTATTTGCTCTCTTTTGCTTAGGTTTTGGGTCAAAATGCATAAAGGTATTCCTGAAAACTAACTTAATGTGCAGGGTTTGGTCAAAATGAGGCAAAAAGCCAAAATAAGCTCATGAAGGAGTCAAACTTGCACAAGCCAAAGGCTGGAACTGGACCGCTGACCGCGATGGAAAAGCGCAGCCGCGTAGGGTTCACCGCTGAGGCAGATACTATTACGCAGTCCGCGATACTAAGGTTTAGAGAAGCTACATTCAAGTACAAACACTGCCGCTGACCGCACTGGAAAAGCGCGGCCGCGAAACCTTTGGCGCAGCCGCAGTGGGATTTACGCTGACAGCGATGTTCGAGATTCAGAGGCCTTGCGCATTGGGTTCAAATGAGGAACCCAACCCGCTTCTAAATTACGCGGCCGCGAATTGACCAAATGCGAACGAGGTGGTAATTCCGTTGGGAGCATGATGTGAGGTTTAGTGACTGTGCAAGTGAAGCCTAATTAAAGAACGCAGTTCGCATCCATAATACGTGGACGCGGTTGAAGCTTACGCGGACGCGTATAAATTTACGTGGTCCACGAAACCTAGTTCGGTCCAACCCTTGATTTGAAGAAATGCGATCCGCGCTTGTTATTGCGCGGCCGCGAAAGTCCAAGTGCGGACGTGCCTGTTATTACGCGGTCAGAAAAATATCCGTAGGGGCATTTTTGTCCAGAAATTTTAGTTGTGTATAAATAGATCTTTTTGACATTTTTAGGTTATGTTTTGTATTAGGGAGCACGTGAACAGACGCTATTTACCATTTTGAGTAATTTTATAGTAGTTTTAGCTTCTATCTTTAGATTTTCTTCTTGTATTTGAATTTTATGGCATATATTACATCTCCATCTTTGATTTCTACCATTTATATGAGTAGCTAGACCCATTAGCTAGGGTTGTGACCCAACCCTAGTGTGGTTATTTAATGGGTCTTCAATTTTAGGTCTTAATTATTTATGGGTTAGTGATATTTAGCTTATTTTATGCTTTAATTGTAGAATTGGTGGTTGCAAACACTAATTCATGCCTTTTTTACTTAGGCTTTTCTTGAGAAAGTGGGCCCAAGTCTAGGAAAAATAGGCTAACAAGGAAGTGGGGTGAATTCAAGAGATTGATAGCCCCAATTAAAGGGTTAAACCTAGAGATAATAATACCCGACTTGAGTCAATTTCACTTGTATTGCTTGAACACCCATTTGAGCTTGAGAAAGCCAAATCGGGAAAAGTCACTCAAACTACCGAGAGGTGTAGAGTGAGTATTTATGTGTGAAGGTTATATCACGGCCCCAATCATAACAAGCTAGTCCTAGATTCTCGACCCCATTTCATACTCACCTAGGCGGAAGTTACTTCCCTAGCGCTTTTTTTATCATTTGAAAAACTCTCACAAAACATTGTACTTAGATTATTTTTAGCAATCAATAGCATTAAAATTTAGAATATAAAAAATCTCAACCATGGTTAGAAATGCAATTAGAAATAACATGTACAACTAGATTAGGTAGAAACCCAATTCCCAACCAATATTAACTCCCTGTGGAAATCGATCCCGACCTATCAGGTAAAACTGCATCGACCACTCCTCGCTAGTTTATATTGGTGTAGGGTTGGAACCGATCAGAATGCATGTTTTACCTCGGACTGGGGCATTCTCTTTTGTTTCACTAGCCTGAACTTCGGGTCGAGGCTCAATCGATGTGTTGTAATTTCTGGTGGGTTCCCTCTCATGTCTAAGTGGTACCTAGAAAAACAATCCATGTTATCAATAAGAAATTTAATAAGTTTCTTCCTGAGTTCGGGGGTTAGCCCCGTACCCAGGTATACCTTTCGTTCGGGCAGATACTTGATCAATATAACATGTTCCAGCTCTTCTACTGTTGATTTGGTGCTATCGGAATCTTTGGGAATAATGAAGGTTCGAGGGATCCAATAATCGCCGTCTTCTTCTTCCATTCCCTGCTTCTCCGATTCAGTCGAGGCTGGTGGTTGTGATTGCTATTTGGCCTCCTATTTTCCTTTGACGTCCGATCCCTTTGACGTTGAAAGTTCCGATACTGGTATCACCTTATCGACCGCGAACATTTCATTCATAACATGTTTCTCCCTATATATTGTCTTTACCATGTCCGCTATCGGGAGTTTCATCATTTGGTGGAGAGTCGAAGGGGCTACCCTCATACTGTGAATCCAGGGCCTCCCGAGTACGACATTGTACCTCATGTCGTCCTCGATTACATGGAAATTGGTTTCTTGAATAGTTCCATCCACGTTCACCGATAAAACCATCTCTCCTTTAGTTGTTTCGCTGGCCATGTTGAAACCGCTCAAGATCCGAGCTGCGGACATGATTTTGTCTTGTAGGCCGAGCTTCTCCAAGACCCTCGATCGGATGATATTTTCCAAGCTACCTGGATCCACTAAAACATGCTTAACTTGAACTTTATTCATAAAGATACAGATTACCAAAGCATCGTTATGAGGTTGAGAAATTCCTTTTGCTTCCTCATCGTTGAATGATACGGTGCCTTCTGGTACATAATCTCGGGTCCATGTTTCCCTAGTAATTGATACTTTAATGCTTTTGAACACGGGCCCTTGTGGAATATTGACCCTGCCGACGATCATATGGATCACATGTTGTGGCTCTTCCTGTTCATTTTTCCTGTTGGCGTCCCTTTGTCTGAAATGATACTTGACTCGATCACTTAAGAACTCTCGAAGGTGACCCTCCTTGAACAGACGGGCTACCTCCTCTCTTAGTTTCCTGGAATCCTCAGTTCTATGGACATGCGTGTTGTGATACATACACATCAGATTGTGATTTCTTTGGGAAGGATCGGTCTGTATGGTCCTGGGCCATCTAGTATCTTTGATTCTTCTGATTGCCGACACAATACCTGATGCGTCGATATTAAAGTTATACTCCGAAAATCGAGGTGCCTTTTTGGGATCGGCGTGCTTATCAAAACCATTTTTTCTCATAAGTCCCCGAGAGCTCTGTCCTCGATCACTTCTTCGTTTATTCCAGGTGGAATTGCGTCCAGGTCCTCCATTCCTGCGATCTGTGATGTATGGTTGATATCGGTCTTTGTTCGACCGATTTCCCTATCAATATCTCTCTGATTTTTGGCTGCGGACCTGTTCGGATAAACGAAACTAGAAGGAGTTCCTAATTGGTCATCCTCAACTCTGATCTTCAATTGGTATTGATTATATACATCGGCTAAGGTCACCGCCGAAAATTTGATCAAATTTTACTTCAGTTGATGTGATGCTATCGAAATTCATTCATTCAACTCCAGAGCGAAGGCTTGAACTGCCCAATCATTTGTGACTGGTGGAAACTCTATGCGTTCCATTTTCAATCGGGACACGAACTCCCTAAGCATTTCATTATCCCTCTGTTTTACTTTGAAAAGGTCTGATTTCCTCGTTGGAACATTTATGGCCCCTACATGTGCCTTTATGAAAGAATCCGCGGGCATGGCAAATGAGTCAATGGAATCTGGCGGTAGATTGTGGTACCAAATCATTGCCACCTTCGATAGAGTCTCTCCGAACTTCTGTAACGACCCGGTCGGTCGTTTCATAGAATTGCACTGTTATTCCTGTTTCTACCTTGTTATGCACTGTTTAGTATGATGTGTTGGAGTCGGGTGGTTCAGGTTCGAAGTGGTTGTAAAGAGAATTGAGACACTTAGTCTCTTAAAGTAGCCTTTTAGTTGGAAACGTCAACTAAGAGTTGACTTATCGGTAAACGACTTCGGAATGCGTATTTTATAGCTCGGATAGCTTCATTAGGTGATTTGGGACTTAGCTGTGTGTTCGATGTCTGGTGTAGAATTAGGCTTGAATTGACGAAAGTTAGTTTTTTGGCGATTTCTGATTTGTGGTGGAAAATAGGATGTCGGTGTCGAATGGAATTTCGGAAGTTGGAACAGGTTCCTAATGTCGTTTTGGATATGTGTGCAAAATTCCAGGTCAATCAGAGGTGTTTTGGACGGTTTCGGCATCGTTGGTGGAATTTAGGAATTTCAAAGTTCATAGGCTTGAATTTGATGTGATTTTGATGTTTTTGCATTGTTTATGGTGTTTCGAAGGCTCGACTAAGTTTGAATAATGTTATGGGTGTGTTGGTATGTTTGGTTGAGGTCCTGAGGGCCTCGGGTGTATTTCAGATGCTCAAACAAGCATTTTTGGTCTTAAGGAGTCTGCTATTTTTCTGGTGTTACAGCAGTTGATTTTTCTTAATCACGATCACATGGTAATTGCTGCGATCGCGTAGTGTAAAGGCTGAGGCAGGCAAAAATTATTCTATGCGATCGCATAGGTTGGGCAGGCTTGAGCAGTGTGGTCGCGTGGCTCCTTTTGCGATCGCGTAGTAGAAAAGGAGGGCGCGTGGGGTCGATGCGTTTGTTCTTCGCGATCGTGTGATGGGTACGCGATCGCATAGGTCAGTGGGTTTAAGCTTCGCGATCACGTGGGTGGTCCTGCGATCGCAGTGAATTAAAGACCTGGGTAGTGTTAAATAGCCAACCCACGACCTTTCTTCACTTTTCCACCATTTTTGAACGGGGTCGAAGCTTTGAGAGGGATGTCGAGGAAACCAAAAGGGTATCACTTGGAGGTAATATTCTTGACTTCATAACTCGTTCATATGTGATTAAAAGCCTAATAAGTAGTGAAAACTTAAGGAAAATCAGTGCAAAAGGGGTAATTAGGGCTTGAGACTAAGAGATCTTTAAATGGGGATTTGAGGGGTCATTTGGACTTCGATTTTGGTGCTCTTGATATATATAGACTCGTGGGAGGATGAGGATCAATATGGTGTAAATTTTATCGAGTTTCGAGACGTGGGTTCGGGGGTCAGGTTTGGCCAATTTCGGGAATTTGTACCTAAATTTGATAATTTTCGATTGGGGTTCGTTTCCCTAGCATATTTTGATGTTGTAAATCTGATTTTGATAGACTCGGAGCTTTTGGGAGCCGATTCGAGGGGCAAGAGTATTGCGGAGTAGATTTTGGGTTGGTTTGAGGTAAGTAATGACTTTAAATCTTGTCGTGAGGGTATGAAACCCCGGACTTAGCATCTTCTCACTATTTTGGAGTGACGCACACACTGGATGACGAGTGGGTGGTGTGCAATGATTGGGGACTTCGAGTTGGTCCTTCCGTGGCAACTATGGGTTGCGTAGTTATTTCTAAAATCATATGGTAAATTGTGTTTTAAGACTACTATTGTATTCTTGGGTTGTATGCCATGTTTGGGGCCTTGTGCCGACCTGTTTAGACCCCTTGGGGGATGTTTACTATTTTTCCTCATTGTATTAACTTATGATTTACACTCAGCCATATTATGCTTAACTGATTTCAAAAATCGGTCTTAGTTGCACTATTTTGAAATATAAAATGTTATTTTGGGTCAAGTACCCCGTTTTACTGATAGCCCGAGTAGATTTTTGAGATGTTCCCGACTGAGTGAGGCTGAGGGCCTGATTGTGATGATATGATATTGGATCAGGCTACACGCCGCAGCATGTTTCAGACTGAGTGAGGCCGAGGGCCTGATTGTGAGGATATGATATTGGATCGGGCTGCACGCTGCAGCACATTTATGATAGGTCGAGTGCCTGAGAGTGATTTGATGCCTTGATTTGTCTTGATTTTAGCGCTTGGGCTGTAGGAGCCTCTTCGGAGTCTGTACACCCCCAGTAAGCGCAGGTACCTATTGCGTGCGAGTGCCGAGTGCTGAGTGATGAGCGATTGGGAGGCATGATTGACCATGAGGTTGCCCGAGGGGTTGATATTGAGTGATTGTGAGGTATGCTGAGTGACTGATTCTGAGTGGTGATTTTCCCGAGGGGCGGTTTATGATAGTTGTTTCACTGAGTGACTATTTACGATTTATTTCATCTTTAAACTATTACTTCTTGGGTATTTTACTAAAGTCATTGGAAATTATAATTTTTCAAAAGGGTTTTACTTAAATTGGCTTTTAAAGCGTACTGATTTGTTGTATACACTGTTGGAAAGAAAGGTTGTTTTATTGTGACTTGATGATTTCATTATGTGTGTTTCTTACTGCTCAAGACCTTATTTATTTTCATTACTACTGAGTTGGCGTACTCATCATTACTCCCTGCACCTCTATGTGCAGATTCAGGTGTTGATATCGGGCGTTAGCCATCTTATTACTCACAGAGCCGGAGTCGGGACATCGAGGTAGTTGTCAGCATCCGCAGCATCTCTGTCTTCCCCTTTCTTGTTTTGTACTTAGTTTTTCGTTCCGAGATTTCTGTATTGTGATAGTAGTCTGCTTGGTAGTATTCTTAGATGCTCATGACCTGTTGGCTCCAGATCTTGGGGAGGGTTGTAGACTGTGTAGTTTGATTGTTTTGCTTAAAAATTCTGGAATTTTATATACTTTTGTGAAACGTTGAAAAATGAATTGAGAATTTTGAAAAGAAAATGTAATTATGTGATTATTGGCTTGCCTAGTTCCACGATAGGCGCCATCACGGCCGGTTTAGGATTTGGGGTCGTGACAAGTTGGTATCAGAGCCCTAGGTTCCATAGGACTCAACGGGCATGATCAGGTTTAGCCGAGTCTTGCAAATCAGTACGGAGACGTCTGTACTTATCTTCGAGAGGATACAGAACCCTTAGGAAACATTCTTGAATTCTTGTCATGCGAATCCATTTTATTCGGCCATAAGCGTAACTCTTTGAATTCCTTTCATGTACTCGAATGCACACATGAGCGCTTGGTATCAGTTGTGCATCAGCGGCTTGTGACTTCCATGGAATAGATGTGACTTTTAGCATATTGATAATGGGCCAGTCGGGAGGACTTGAGGCCGGATTTTATTTGTGGCTTGAGTGTTGAGACTTGGTTGGTGTGAGCACATGTATTTGGGGGACTTATATGTCCGTTTGTGCCCTTATTGATGGGACTTTGTGAAAAAATGAATTGGCGGGAGATGTAGCAAGAACCATTGAGCATTTGACTTCTGTCTTGAGTTGAATATGACCTCGAGTTGTGAGTGTATTGAAGGACCTCTCGTGTAGTTTAGTTGTGGGGTGAAGTGGATTTTCCTATTGTGTTCTGAGTTTCGGATGACGTCTTTCGAGCTGACCAATGCCCCAGCAGCGTTCATGTATTTGATTAACAGTGTATTCATCCGTGTTATAACTCCTTGTTTATTGTATTCATTGATGGCATCCTGGCGTATTCACGTAGCCAGGGGTAGCATACTCAGCAATTGGGGATGGTATTATAAGGATCTGGGAAGGAGAAGCTCTATGCAAGTTCTCCAAGTGTGAATTTTTATGGCTCAGTTTAGTAGCATTCTTGGGACACGTGGTGTCCAGTGAAGGTATCCACATGGTCAGATGAGTGTGGGGTAGATCTTCCTGGAGCTCAAGATTTCTTGGACCACAGCTCCTGTGTTAGTTTTGCCATCGGCTTCAAGTTCTTATACCGCTTATTGTGATGTATCGAGGGCAGGCATTAGTTGTGTTCTAATGTAGGAGGGTAAAGAGATTGTGTAATAGCTATGATCTTCGGAAGTTTATAGAGAGATATCAGTTTGAGGCTAAGAAGGCAGGGGTATCTCTCGCGGGTTGTCCTGAGGTGTGTGATCCTTATGTTGATTTGTAGTAAGTTCTCTTCTACCAGTAAATGATGTATGTTGTAATTTGAGTTTAGATCGGTTGTGGGGGTTTGCATGACCATTACAATGGTGAATGCGAGATTTGCATACGATTTGAGGGTTAGATGGCTTGATTCATATGAGCTTATGAAGGATTTAGTTGAATCTCACCACAGTATGGTGGCAGTGATAGCGTATGGGCATCGTGAGTTATTGTTTGTCTTGATCTTGGGCTTTGAGCCAAGTGGGGGAGTCCGTTAATGATAAGTGGATTTCACGATTATGTGTCGTAGTGGTAGGATCGAGGTATATTGGTGAACCGGATATGACCTGCAGAGGTGAAGTCTGGGAATGACTCAAGTAATGGAAAATTCTTCGATACAGGTTGTGATGTACAATACGGGTAAATGGACCTTATTGAATGATTGAGTTGAAATTGTAAAAAGTGTGGTGTGTGCAGTGTATGAGTGTGCTTGTTGCTTCAAAGGTGTGGATTACCTTCCTAGTATGTGATTTGCAAGTGGGGTCAGGTCGTTCGGTTTATCTGATCAGTGTAATTGAGATTTGTGTAGAGTGGGAGACTCTCGAGAATGGTTCTAATGGAATCAAGGTTATACGTAACAACTGGGAATCTTCAAGAGGTGTGTTCGACTAGGAACTGAGATTTACGTTGGAGGGTGTCAAGACTTGTGGCATTTCTACCTTATCATGGATTTTACACATCAGTATTAGGAAGGTGAAGGTGATGACTTTGAATTCGCAGGAAGTCTCTTCAGGGTAAGTATTTCTAATATGGTGCTTTTAGGGGTATTTGAGAGAGTATTCAACGGCTTATGAGTCTTAGACGGTGTATTTTATGCTCGGGTTTCGTGTGGTGAGTCTGGATTGAGAATTGCGGTATTAGGTCAAGAAGAAGTATCAATTCGAAGGTAAGTCAGAAGGAACTTAGATAAATAGGAAAGCTTGGTAGTAAGTCAGATCGGCATGATAAGGGATATGATTAGTTATGTGGGTGTACGAGGTAATGAGTTGCTACAGGTGGTTCTTAGCAATTCTCTTGGGATTTGGTGGCATGCGTGACTCGGTTGAGTTAGAAGGATTCAGTCCTTGCGGTTTGGTGTTGTACAAATGGGATTTGGAGAGTTCTTGATGGTTTCTACCACGATTAGAGATGCATATTTTCTGCTGGCGTGAGGTCCATGTGATGTATAGTGATTTTGATTCTAAATGGGATATATGGAAAGTTATTGGCTAGTTGGGTACGTAGTTGTTTGTGGCTCGGAAGGGAGCACGAAGTTCTCATATTTATCATAGGATTGCATGGCGTACGCGGTATGTGGTGTAGAGTTAAGAATTTGCATATGTGAGATTTTTAGATAGCATCGGTAGTTTTAGACGACTAGGTAGATGATATCACTATTGGGCGACTTGATAAGGGTATACATTCTGAAACGACAATGTGTTGAGTTAAGGGTACTTCATTGGTATTTCGATGCTCTTTTGCTGGATCGACTGTTGATATTCAAGGTTGCTTGGTGACACAGAGGGATTATGGGGGTACCCCCGTGGAATGATTGAGTATTAGAGGCATGTTATATATTCGAGTGGTGGAATTGGGATTTGATATGGTGATTTGTGCGCTTCATGGACTACGAGACTGAGAGTTCTCATAAATAGATTATTTTTGTAGTTGTGAACTACGAGGATGCGAGCAAAGCTAGTCAGGTGTTGGTATATGCCATGATTCAGTCGTTATGAACCTTTAGAGAGTTATCTACCTGTTGTGGGTGACCAGAGTTGACTTAGAGTTATTGGTAAGCCACTATGGGTGTGTGTTCTGCACCGAGTCGGAGTTGTTCTCCAAATTGCTATTGTTGAGAGATGTGACATTCGATTGTCATTGAGCTTGTTCGTGTTTTGGAGTGATCTAGGAGTTACCTTTCGGTGTTTAGAGGAGTTGTGCTCGTTGGTTGTATGTGCATAGGGTGCGAATCTATCTGGGCTTTATAGAGAGATATGAGTAAGGTAAGTAATTGGGTGTTGTAGGATTGAGACGTATTGGTTATGTTCTTTCTGGTCCGGGTGGCATGGTATCGTCCGATTTCCACGTGGTTATGACAATGCACTTTGAGTACTTGATATTGAATTTCACATGGTTATTGATTCTGAGCAAGGTGGCTTGAAGTATTTCATGTGAACCAGCGTTTGGATGGGATCACGCATTGTAGCGGAGTTAGGTAGAGGTAAGCTCCTTGGTGTCAGATTCATGCATTCTGATTTTACGATGTGTGCCAGGATTTTAGCATGATATGGTAATGGTAAGTATTAGTGGTAGGATAGTCCTCTCGTGGGAGTCTTCCTTATTTTATGAATAGAGCTCTTGGGATATTGTTATTGAGTGCACGAGTTGCACAAATTATGGCTCTAGATGGTATTGATGCTGATCGGACGAATGGTTTCTGGTTTTACGTGTTTCTTTCATCAATGGCACCATATGAAAGTGTTAAAATGAGGCTTTGTTTGATAAGAGGTTATTTACCAGTATTGCGTTGTTTTGAGCAACTATTGTGATTAGGAGTTATCGCTATGGGTGTTTGAGTCATGTAGTATATTATGTGATTACATCTTGGGTTACGGATATGTCTTGATATAGCGTGTTCAGACTTGTTCAGTTCGTAGTCATGGAATTTAGATCTTGTAAATTGATTCAGAAGTGGAAATTTAGTTCTAAGGTTTATGGGTCAAGATTGGATTTCGAAATTTCATCTGTGTGGTGCTAGCAGACCTATATGGGGTAGGGTGACGTGGTATCACCCCCGAATATGTGTATGGTAGGTTTCACGACAATTTTGGTGGTGTTAGGGACAACTTTAGGCACATTCGAGGACGAACGTATGTTTAAGTGAGGGAGAATGTAATGACCCGGTCGGTCATTCCGTAGAATTGCACCGTTATTCTTGTTTCTGCCTTGTTATGCACTGTTTAGTTGTTTATGATGTGTTGGAATTGGGTGGTTCGGGTTCGGAGTGGTTGTAATGAGAATTGAGACACTTAGTCTCTTAAAGTAGCCTTATAGTTAGAAAAGTCAACTAAGAGTTGACTTATTGGTAAACGACCTCGGAATACGGATTTTATGGCTCGGATAGCTTCGTTAGGTGATTTGGGACTTAGGGGTGTGTTCGTAATGTAATTTCGATGTCCGGTGTAGAATTAGGATTGAATTGGCGAAAGTTAGTTTTTTGGCGATTTCCGGTCGGCAGTGGAAAATAGGCTATCGGGGTCGGAATAGAATTTTGGAAGTTGGAACAGGTTCGTAATGTCATTTTGGATATGTGTGCAAAAGTTCGTAATGTCATTTTGAATTGGCAAAATTTTGGACGATTTCAGCATCATTGGTGGAATTTAGGAATTTCAAAGTTCATAGGCTTGAATTTGATGTAATTTTGGTGTTTTTGGTGTTTCGAAGGCTCGACTAAGTTTGAATAATGTTATGGGTTGTGTTGGTATGTTTGGTTGAGGTCCCGGGGGCCTCGGGTGTATTTCGGATGCTCAAACAGGCATTTTTGGTCTTAAGGAGTCTGTTGTTTTGTTGGTGTTACAACAATTGATTTTTCTTAATCGCGATCGCATGGTAATTGCTACGATCGCATAGAGTAAAGGCTGAGGCAGGAAAAAAAATCCTATGCGATCGCATAGGTTGGGCAGGCTTGAGCAGTGTGGTCGCATGGCTCCTTTTGCGATCGCGTAGTAGAAAAAAGGGGCGCATGGGGTCGATGCGTTTGTTCTTCGTGATCGCGTGATTGGGTACGCGATCGCATTGGTCAGTACGTTTCAGCTTCGCGATCGCGTGGGCAAGTGTGCGATCGCAGTGAGTATAAATTGGAGGCTGTGAGTTTGTTCTTCACGATCGTGTGGGTGGTCCCGCGATCACAGTGAATTAAAGACTTGGGCAGTGTTAAATAGCCAACCCGTGACCCTTCTTCATTTTTCCACCATTTTTGAACGGGGTCAAAGCTTTTGAGAGGGATTTCGAGGAAACCAAAGGGGTATCACTTGGAGGTAATATTCTTGACTTCATAACTTGTTTATATGTGATTAAAGGCCTAATAAGTAGTGAAAACTTAAGGAAAGTCAGTGCAAAATAGGTAATTAGGGCTTGAGACTAAGAGACCTTTAAATGGGGATTTGAGGGGTCATTTGGACTCCGATTTTGGTGTTCTTGATATATATAGACTCGTGGTAGGATGAGGATCATTATGATAAAAAATTTATCGAGTTCCGAGATATGGGCCCGGGGGTCAGGTTTGGCCAATTTCGGGAATCTGTGCCTAAATTTGATAATTTTCGAATGGGGTTCGTTTCCCTAGCATATTTTGATGTTGTAAATCTGATTTTGATAGACTCGGAGCTTTTGGGAGCCGATTCGAGGGGCAAGAGTATTGCGGAGTAGCTTTTGGGTTGGTTTGAGGTAAGTAAGGACTTTAAATCTTGTCGTGAGGGTATGAAACCCCGGACTTAGCATCTTCTCACTATTTTGGAGTGACGCACACACTTGATGACGAGTGGGTGGCGTGCAATGATTGGGGACTTCGAGTTGGTCCTTCACGTGGGAACTATGGGTTGCGTAGTTATTTCTAAAATCATATGGTAAATTGTGTTTTAAGACTACTATTGTATTCTTGGGTTGTATGCCATGTTTGGGGCCTTGTGCCGACCTGTTTAGACCCCTTGGGGGCTGTTTACTATTTTTCCTCATTGTATTAACTTATGATTTACACTCAGCCATATTATGCTTAACTGATTTCAAAACTCAGTCTTAGTTGCACTATTTTGAAATATAAAATGTTATTTTGGGTCGAGTACCCCATTTTACTGATAGCCCGAGTTAGTTTTTGAGATGTTCCTGACTGAGTGAGGCTGAGGGCCTGATTATGAGGATATGATATTGGATCAAGTTGCACGCCGCAGCATGTTTCTGACTGAGTGAGCCGAGGGACTGATTGTGAGGATATGATATTGGATCGGGCTGCACGTCGCAGCACGTCTATGATAGGTCGAGTGCCTGAGAGTGATTTGATGCCATGATTTGTCTTGATTTTAGCGCCTGGGTTATACGAGCCCCTCTAGAGTCTATACACCCCCAGTGAGCGCAGGTACCTACTGAGTGCGAGTGCCGAGTGATGAGCGATTGGGAGGCATGAGTGACCGTGAGGTTGCCCGAGGGGCTGATACTGAGTGATTGTGAGGTATGCTGAGTGACTGATTCTGAGTGGTGATTTTCCCGAGGAGCGGTTTATGATACTTGTTTCACTGAGTGACTATTTACGATTTATTTTATCTTTAAACTAATACTTCTTGGGTATTTTACTGAAGTCATTGGAAATTATAATTTTTCAAAAGAGTTTTACTGAAATTGGCTTTTAAAGCGTACTGATTTGTTGTATACACTGTTGGAAAGAAATGTTGTTTTATTGTGACTTGATGATTTGATTCTGTGTGTTTCTTACTGCTCAAGACCTGATTTATTTTTATTACTACTGAGTTGGCATACTCATCATTACTCCTTGCACCTCTGTGTGCAGATTCAGGTGTTGATATAGGGCGTTAGCTATCTTATTACTCACGGAGCCGGAGTCGGGACATCGAGGTAGCTGTCAGCATCCGCAGCATATCTGTCTTCCCCTCTCTTGTTTTGTACTTAGTTCTTCGTTTCGAGTTTTATGTATTGTTACAGTAGTATTCTTAGATTCTCATGACCTGTTGGCTCCAGATCTTGGGGAGGGTAGACTGTGTAGTTTGCTTGTTTTGCTTAAAAATTCTGGAATTTTATATACTTTTGTGAAACGTTGAAAAATGAATTGAGAATTTTGAAAAGAAAATGTATTTATGTTATTGTTGGCTAGCCTAGTTCCACGATATGCGTCATCACGGCCGGTTTAGGATTTAGGGTAGTGACAACTTCTTTAATAGAGGAGATTCGATCTCATCATCTTCCAATTCGTTACCTTTGATAGCGCAATGATGGATATAATTTATTCATGTAATTTCATATGTAAAAAATAAGTTTTTAAAATAAAATATGAATAATAATATCTTATTCTCGCATATTTTCTAACAAATCTTGTAGGAAAAAGAAATTATGAAAAAGAAGGAAAGAAGCTAAAAGACAAGAGAATGAAGCAAAGCCACAGTTGCACGCATCATCTTCATATTCGCAAATGTGGAATATACATATGGGCTTATGGAAAGAGACAATTAGAGGTGAAAAAGAGCTATAGATGCATATGTGGAATCTATATACACAAAGGTCACATTTGCATATATGGAACCTACATTTGCAAATCTAACACATGAAATTCAAGAATGGAAGCAAAAGAGTCATATATGCATGTGTGAAATCTATATTTGCAAAGGTCACATTTGCATATATGGAACCTACATTTGCAAATCTAACACATGAAATTCAAGAATGGAAGCAAAAGAGTCATATATGCATGTGTGAAATCTATATTTGCAAAGGTCACATTTGCATACGTGGAATCTATATTTGCAAAGGTCACATTCGCATACATGGAACCTATATTTGCAAGACTAACTCATGAAGTCAAGAGTGAAGCTCAAGTGTCATAGTTGCATATATGGAATCTACATACACAAAGGTCATTTCGCATATATGGATTTCAC
Source organism: Nicotiana undulata (assembly GCA_005239495.1). Taxonomy (NCBI): domain Eukaryota; kingdom Viridiplantae; phylum Streptophyta; class Magnoliopsida; order Solanales; family Solanaceae; genus Nicotiana; species Nicotiana undulata. The sequence goes on along the minus strand of MDKH01182752.1, from coordinate 4,697 downwards.
ATTGGCATAAGTGTAACATGACAAAAGCTACTCATCTTTTCCTATAAATATCAAGCCCTCATTGTATAATAATATAAAATCTTTGTAAGACAAGAACTGGTCTTGGTCTTCTTTCTTAGTAGTAAAAATATTTCTAGTTTTCTAAATATCTCTTTTAGCTTTTCTTACTCCATAATGGAGTAATTTCTTTTTGTTGGGATAGTTGATGAAGCTTGATATATTTTATAATACTATCTTAGTTTTTATATATTCTTGGCTTATAACGTTTTATTTACGTTTCATATTGTGCTGAAATGATGGGTTTTAATTACTCTATCATCACATCTATATATTTTATCTCTAAGTTATTAATATATTCATTTTGTAATTCTGGCAGAGCAAAATTAATATATGATAACTGATGAATAAAATAGTAGTGTGAAAGTAATTTTTCAGTAAACTACTATTTCAAGTCTGCAATCTTGTTTGCCTCAGTTTTAATTCTCATGGAGGAATTATTGTAGGCAAGATTATGATCCTTAGTAAAAATATTCTCACGAAGTTTGTACTTTCTTTTAGCACAATTCAAGCAAGAAAAATATTTTGGTTTAAATGTCACTAGTCTTAAATTGATTAATTAACATAATTCTCACATAGTGTTATTAATTGGTTATTTCTTAGTGAGCAAAATATAATGTATTAGAAATAAGCAATTATTCTTTAGATAAATAAATGTAGAAATTGAGATTTTATTATAGTAATATTATTAAGTGAATTCAATGATTCCGAACTCCTTTTTTAATTATAAATCTTCCAAAAGTTATTTGTTTTGTTTAAGTAATTAACAAGTTTTAAATCTCACTCACTTTTCATCAAATTGATTCTCTCAAATAGTAGTTAAAATATTACAAATTTGTAGCATAGATTATCCAGTCTCTGTGGGACGATATCTTAAACTATATTAGAATTTGACAGTGTACGAGTAGGAAATTCCAATACACATTGGTCTCGTCACGCAAGTGTGGGAGGTGACATGCTCGTTCGGATCGGTGGTCCCATTGTACTTAGGGATATCTGGCATACGAAATTTCTTGGGAATAGGCTTCGGAGCCTCACTTGGAGGAAACGGCTTATGTACAAATATTTTTTGAATCCATTCCTTTCAAAATTAGAGGTGCCCCTGGTATCTGATCGACCCGGGAGTTGTACGTTTCCACTTTCTTATCATTTGCCTCAATCCTCTTCTCTCTCGATTCTTCGTTTGGTGAGATCCTCGAACATCTTCATTATTGCGGGGTTAGTCCCCGATTCATTATTATCTGACCTTTCTGGTGTTGGCTCGGTCCTACGAGCGGCTTCCGGTTCGACCCCACTCGGAGTTCGATGCTTATTTTGTAGCTGCGCAATAGCGGCTTGTTAAGCCTGTAGCATCTCAAATATCACTTGGAGACTCACTCCTCCATCTCCTCCGCCCTGTGTACCTTGGCCACCAGATCGGCCTTCTCTACATACACTCCCTTCGGGGTCCACGCCTAATTTCGCATTCAAAGCGATGTGTGAACTGACGTCGACTGGGTTGGAAACCGGTGCTCCCTCGAGATCAGCTTGTGGCACCTCGATCCCTGGAGAAATTACATTGTCGTTTTCTCCGTGAAATCCGAGGCCATTGTTACCATGTGTGGGTGCGGTTTGTGAGTTTGACATGTTTTTAACCTGAAAGAAAAAATACTTGGCATGAACAAGCGTAAAGTAATGTGTGTTATCGGAATTAGTATTGAATAATCATGATTATTCTTAGCCCCACGATTGGCGTCAAACCGTTTACCCTAAAATTTGAATAACAATTAAACTTATATGTTTTAAGGATATGTGATTTCACTCAATACCAATTAAGAAACGAGAAAGAAAGTGATAGAATTAAACTGTAAAATAAATCAAACCAGTGTGCAAACTGAGCCTCGATCTCGAATTAGAGTACTCCCGAGGTGATAATAGTATAAGAACAATAAAGAATAACTCTGATGAACAGTAAGCAGAATAGTAAGCAAAAACGAAATGGTTGTATAGCTTTTTCTCAGTGAATAATGATGATTACAAATGACTGGAATTCCTCTTTATATATTAGCGGAATCCTCACTATGGTATACTTCTAATTACAGAAGGAAATCGTATAAACAGTTGATTAACCGCTACTGATTTGATCCGTTCTGAGATTCACGCCACGATCCTCGACCAATTACGGATATCTCGCTCTTTCCGTTACTAAGCTATCCCGATATTACTTGAAGTTTATCTCTTCTGGCTTTGATTGATACCGTCCTCGATCTAGAAAGAGGCTTCGATTTCGGACTTAGTGTCTCAGCTCTTCGATGCAACGTCCCCAGTCTCGATCAAATAGTGAAATCAGGTAGCCCCGATTTCTACTATATACAATGAGTTTTATCTGAAACTTCAGTCTAAACATGCTAAAGTTATTTAGTTCATTTGCTAAAACTTCAATTTAAACATGCTGAAGTTATTTAGTTCATTTGTGAAAATTTCAGACTAAACATGCTTAAGTTTTTTAATTCATTTGCTAAAAATTCAGACTAAACATGCTTAAGTTTTTGTTTTGCAGTATCTAATTTTGTAATGAATTTTCGCTAATGCATGTTGAAGTTATTTAGTTCATTTGCTAAAATTTCAAACTAAACATGCTTAAGTTATTTAGTTCACTTACTAAAACTTCAGACTAAACTTGCTTAAATTATTTAGTTAATTTAAACTTCAGACTAAACATGCTTAAGTTTTTTAGTTCATTTGCTAAAACTTCAGACTAAACATGCTTAAATTTTCTAGTTCATTTGCTAAAATTTCAGACTAAAACATGATTAAATTTTTTAGTTCATTTGCTAAATCTTCAGACTAAACATGCTTAAGTTTTTTAGTTCATTTGCTAAAACTTCAGACTAAACATGCTTAAGTTTTTTAGTTCATTTGCTAAAACTTTAGACTAAACATGCATAAGTTTTTGTCTTGCAGTGTGTAATTTGCTAATGAGTTTTTTCTAATGCATGCTGAAGTTATTTATTAGTTCATTTGCTAAAACTTCATACCATAATATGATGAAGTTTTGTCCTGTAGTCTACAATTTTGTGAATAGTCCAGGGCAAAATCATCTTTTTTATAACGCTTTTAACAAAAAAATGGGCACAAATATAAACGGAAAAACAAAACGAATATAAATTAAAAGGGGACAACCAAATAGAACGACAATCCAATTTTCTTAGTCATGGTTAATAAGGTTGATATTGCCATTATTTTAGGAAATATACTCTAGAACTTTAGTAAGAAATCATTATCTCCAAAAATATTAAAGTATTTGCCTAACAAAATACGAAAACGCTGATTTTGGCCGATAAATACGTTTCAACTTGATTTTGTTCTATGTTAAATGGGTGACTTCATGGCTTCCATTCAGTTTCGGCTAGTGGAAAAACTAATTAACTTAGAGTCATTATTCAACTATATGATATTATCTATTAAAGTTATTTTTCTTCCGTTTATAACAGCAAAGACTTAACTGACAAGTGAGGTTTGCTCAATTGTAAATTACCTCCACCCACGATCGTTACGTCATGAGTTCGAGTCACGCTGGAGGAGAAGTGTGGAAACACTATAGATCCTCCTAAATTAGGGGAAAATTTTATTTTATTTTTGAAAAAAGTGTGAAAACACTATAGATCCTCCTAAATTAGGGGAGAATTTTATTTTATTTTTGAAAAAAATCATTTAACTATGCCTATAGTACCCAGAAGGTCACTCAACTAAATTTCTCAAATTTTTTATTGCCAAATACGTATTTTACCCTCTAAATTATCAACTTTGATCTTCTTTTTATTTTTTTGGCTTCTTAATATTATAACTTTTCTCTTTTTATTTATACTATGGTTTACCTTAGAATAAACAAATATTATATATTTTATGTTAGAATAACAAAATATTAAGCATAGTAGAAAGTTAATTAGAACAATTTGGTCGTAATAAAAATTTTGATATTAACAACAAAATCTCAAACGTTTATTTACAAAATTGAGAACGAAAAAAAAAATTAATTTTAAAATATATATTCCATACACGTACTATAGAAATAATATTCAAATAAAAAAATTATAATATACATTATATATTCTTGAATATTATGCTCAATTATATTATTATCGATATTATATATGCTAGAAACTAATTTTTTATCTTAAATAAAATATTATATGGGTAAATCCTTAATGTTGATTACAAAAGTAGTGAAAAAAAAAGAAAAAAAGAGATAAAAGTTGATAATTTAGAGGGTAAAGTTAGCATTTGACAATCAAAAGTTTGAGAGATCAGGTTGAGTGACCTTCTGAGTGCTATATGCATAATTAAGTAATTTTTTTGTTACAAACGAAAGAAAAATGACTTTGCAAGATAATTTCGAATAGTTGAGTAACAATTTAAGTAATGGACTCTGTCACGACCCAAAACCGATCCAGGTCGTGATGGCGCCTAACGGTGGCGTTAGGCAAGCCAATGACAACAACAACAATGAAAGCGCGGAATACAATGACAACATGGGGTAGGGCCGTAGACAGAAGCCGAGCCACAGCTAGGCCCAATGTATATACAACCCCGACAATTACAATAAGTGTGTTCCAGGACTAGTGTCACAGTGTCAACGGGCGGCTACATAGATACAACTG
>ML276386.1:1700-18659 GCA_005239495.1 Nicotiana undulata | reverse complement strand
CTAACGCCACCGTTAGGCGCCATCACGACCTGGACCGGTTTTGGGTCGTGACACAAGTACTCCTTAATATCATGAAACCAAGGCTTTCCGTCTGTTTCTTCTTCAACATGGGCGCAGTAGGCCGGCTGATTGTGGCTCCCCACCGGGATAGTATCAATATCTGGATGCTGGATCATAGATGACAAGGTGGCCAGTGCGTCGGCGAACTCATTCTGGATTCTGGGGACGTGCCGGAATTCTATCTTTGTGAACCTCTTTCTCAATTCCTGTACACGATGTAGATATGGCAATATCTTGGAATTCTTGGTTGCCTATTCTCCTTGGACTTGGTATATCAATAAGTCTGAGTCACCAATCACTAATAACTCTTGAACGTTCATGTCGATGGCCAAGTTGAGCCCCAAGACGCATGCCTCATATTCAGCCATGTTGTTGGTGCAGGGGAACTTGAGTTTGGCGAATATCGGATAATGCTAACCGGTTTCTGATATTAAGACTACTCCAATACCTACGCCTTTGAAGTTTGCGGCCCTATCAAAGAACATCCTCCAACTGTCGTAGGATTCTGCAATGTCTTCTCCTACGAATGATACCTCTTCACCGGGAAAATACATTTTCAGTGGTTCGTATTCTCCATCCACAAGATTTTAGCGAGATGATCTGCTAGTGCTTGTCCCTTGACTGCCTTCTAAGTCACGTAAATAATGTCGAGCTCACTTAACAGGATCTGTCATTTGGCTAGTTTGCCAGTAGGCATGGGCTTCTGAAAGATGTATTTCAACGGATCCATCCTTGATGTGAGGTACGTTGTATATGCACAGAAATAGTGCCTCAGCTTCTGTGCGACCCAAGTCAGAGCGCATCAAGTGCGTTCTAATAGAGAGTACCGAGCCTCATACAGAGTGAACTTCTTGCTGAGGTAGTAAATTGGTTGCTCCTTTCTCCCTGCCTTGTCATTTTTCCCAAGAACGCAACCAAAAGCTCCATCTAACACAACAAGGTAGAGTAGCAAAGGTCTACCTGGCTCGGGTGGTACCAGGACTGGTGGTGTTGAGAGATACTCCTTGGTTCTGTCGACGGCCCTTTGACAATCCTCGGTCCATTTGGTTGCAACATCATTTCTCAACAACTTGAAAAATGGTTCATAAATAACGGTAGACTGGGCTATGAACCTGCTGATGTAATTGAGCCTCCCCAGGAAACTCATGATATCCTTTTTGTTCTTTGGTGGCGGCAATTCTTGGATGGCTTTGACCTTTGATGGATCCAATTCTATTCATTGGCGACTGACAATGAACCCCAGTAAATTGCCAGCAGGAACCCCGAATGCACACTTTGCAGGGTTACGTTTCAGATTGTACTTCCTTAACCTGTTGAAGAATTTTCTCAAATCTTCCATATGGTCAGCGACCTTCTTTGATTTGATGATGACGTCGTCTACAACCTCGATCTCCTTGTGAATCACATCATGAAATATGGTAGTCATAGCCCTCATGTAGGTGGCCCATGCATTCTTCAGACCGAATGGCATCATCTTGTAACAATACACTCCCCACGGCGTAATGAACGTCGTTTTCTCAGCATCTTCCTCGTCCATCCAAATCTGATGGTAACCGGCAAAACAATCTACAAAGGACTGCAGCTCATGCTTGGCGCAATTTTCAATTAGGATGTGTATATTTGGCAAGGGGAAGTCGTCTTTCGGACTGGCCCGATTGAGATCCCGGTAGTCGACGCAGACTCTGACCTCCCCATCCTTCTTTGGCACAGGCACAATGTTGGCTAACCATGTAGGATATTCGACCACCCGGAGAACCCCGGCGTTGATCTGCTTGGTGACCTCTTCTTTGATTTTCAAGTTTATGTCTGGTTTGAACTTCCTGAGTTTTTGCATCACCGGTGGGCATGTTGGATTGGTTCGCAGCTTGTGGGTTACAATAGATGTACTGAGGCCAGTCATGTCATCATATGACAAGGCGAATATGTCCTCATATTCTCTTAAGAATTCTGTATATTCCTCCTTTTCTGACGACGACATATGAATGCTGATGCGTATTTCTTTGACGTTCTCTGCGTTTCCCAGGTTGACGACCTCAGTTTCGTCCAAGTTAAACTTAGGTCTATTCTCAAAGTTCTCGACCTCTTTAATAATATCCTCGGGTATATCATCCTCGTCTGACTCGGAATCCATTTGTTGTGTTGCCTCGTTGCATGTCACAGTCGTCGGTTCATCAAGATAAGTAATAGTAATGTTGTGTAAATAAAGTAATGGGGAGGAAAACAGTTGCAAGTAAATATAAGATTTATAAAGAAACTGAAAATGCTTTGATAAATTGAATAATAGTTAGCACATGGGAGCTCTTTCTTTCAGAAATTAAAAATTCGAAAAGGAAGAAAATTCTTTAAATAAATAAACTGGAAATAATGCTTGTTTTGTTAGCCTTGCTACCCCGAGACTCGACGGGCTTTGGTTGTCCTGACAGACCAATTCTTGAGATATGATCCTTTGCTCGCGACCTGTATGGAAGGGCCTTCCTCCCCCTCCTCTTCAAGAATGACACAACAGTCCATGTCCTCGTCGTCCAGAAATAAATCCCTCATTGTTGCTAACGCTTCCTCTTCATCCGTACTGTAGATGATATCAGCTTGTTGGAAAGTTTGCTCCAAGTGAGGTATTGGCTGCTCCAATGGGTAGTAGGGTCCGCGCCATGGTGGCGACCAGTTCTTGAATTCCTTCCAAGTGTACTCTTACCCCAGACCGAAAGTGGTAACGTGCTTCTTGAGTGTTATTGGCTTCGTTATTCCCTGGAGATTCTTACCGAGCCCTTTACCTGGCTCGTACCCTTCCCAGTTCAAGATTCTTTCAATCTTACTGTCCCACCACTTGTCCTTATCAATGGTATTAACTCGTTCAATGTTGTGGTAGATCTCTCCACCCAACTTCCTTCTTCCATCGATGACCGAAAAAGTCTGGTGACCATAGATATGGTTGCTACCGTCACCATGAATGATTACCTCTTGGTGATTCCATTCGAACATCATAGCTTGATGTAGGGTTGATGCCACGGCCCCAGCAGCATGGATCCAAGGTCATCCTAACATTAAGTTGTAGGATGCAGGCACATCTATCACTTGGAAATCTACATCAAACCAAGTTGGTCCCATCCGTAAGCACAAGGTGATTTCTCCCATGGTGGACCTCTGTGAACCATCGATGGCTTTTACGTTGATCTCTCCTTCCTTTATCTCATGTAGACTTTTGCCCAATTTCTTGAGCATGACCAGCGGACAGATGTTGAGGCTGGAACCCCTATCAATTAGGATCCTTGTGATGAAATAATCCTCACATTGTACCGTGATGTGTAGTGCTCAATTATGCCCTAACCCCTCAGGTGGTAGCTCATCTTCATGGAAAGTGATTTTGTGGCTCTCCAGTACCTGGCCCACCATGTTATCCATCTCCCCGCTGGTGATATTGTCCGGTACGTATGCTTCACTTAGCACCTTTAACAAGGCACTCCTGTGTGTTTCAGAGTTCTGTAATAGGGAGAGAATGAATATCTGAGCGGGTGTCTTGTTCAACTGGTCGAGGATTGAATACTCCTTGGCTTGTATCTTTCTCCAATGATCGTCTGAACCTGTCTCAAGGGTGGGAGGACGGTTGGCGGCCTCCTTGCTAGACTCAGCCAAATGTTTAGGGGTATAAACTCGGCCAGTTCTTGTCATCCATTGTGAGACAATGGCTTCCTCAGACTTGCATTTACCTTTCTTCCTCGCTTCAGCGGTGTAGTCCCATGGGATGGAATTTGAGTAGAAGGGTGGTGTTGTTGACATCACCACTGAAATAGGTGTGGTCATTCCCACCAGAGTGTATGTTATAGGTGGCCGGACTGCAACTTCGAGAGGCCGTACAAACTCAACTTCGATCGGCACTGGGGCCTTTCCTTTAGCGGGCGGTCTCGATTCAAACTCGAGTGGGATGGACATGTTTACCTCAGCATCCTCGGATGGATGCATCTGAACCACAATTAGGTTGAGAGTAATTGCAGGCTTCTTTGGATCACCCTCTGCAATCAGCCCAATTGATCCCTCTGGATCACAATCATCATCTACCTCAATCATATGGACAACACCTTTATGGTCGGGCAGCGGATTATTGCGAACATTAGGAGCAGGGTCCTTGGCTACAATCATCTTGTTGTCTATGAGAGCTTGTATCTTGTCTTTCAAGGAACGACATTCCTCGAGGGTGTGTCCCTTCATGCCGGAATGGTAAGCACATGATTTATTTGGGTTGACCCACTGAGAAGGGTTCTCAGGGGTGGCACCAGGAATGGGTGTGACATAACCGGCGGCTTTGAGTTTTTCATACAACTGGCCAATGGGCTCGGCTATAGCAGTATATTATTTTGGAGGGAGACGGTCGAAGTTAGGGTGGGGACTTGGGAAGTTTTGGCGAGTAGGTGGTGATTGGTAGTGAGAAGGTTGGGAATTATAGGCATTGTAAACGGGAGCTGGTTGGGAATATCTGGGCGAGGTAGGCTGATATGTGGGTGGTGGAGCTTGGTATTGGGGTGAGGGTGCTTGGTAACTTGGAGCTGGTTGATATGTGAATGAAGGTGCGGGATAGACTTGGTATTTATGAGGGGATTTGGCTTGCTGTGCTACCATCACGGCTCCTACATCCTTCTTCCTAGACACACCACCAGATTGCAGAGCTTTATTAGTAGCCTGTAAAGATTCAAAGTTGGTGACCATACCGTTTTTGATGCCCTCTTCGATTTGCTCTCCCAACTTGATGATGTCAGAGAACTTGTGACTCTCGACCATCATCAATCGCTCATAGTATTGAGGATCCTGAGCTTGCAAAGAACTTCTTCATTTGTTCCTCTTCTAAGGCCGGTCTGACCTTGGCAGCTTCTGACCTCCAACGAGTAGCATACTCGCGAAAGGTCTTTGTTGGTTTCTTCTTTAGGTTCTGAATGTAGAATACATCCGGTGCATTCTCCGTATTGAACCGGAATCTATCCATGAAGTCTGTTGCCATGCTTACCCAATTAGACCATTTCCTTAGATCCTGGATGATGTACCAGGACAGTGCATCTCCTTTTAAGCTCCTCATGAAGCGTTTCATGCGGATTCTTTCATCTTTTCCCACGTCGACCAGTTTGTCGCAGTAAGTCCTCAGATGGACTCTTGGATCACCAGTATCATCGAACATCTCGAACTTAGGAGGTTTGTACCCCTCGGGCAGTTCGACATTAGGTTGTATGCAAATATCTTCATAGTTCAGCCCCTCAATCCCTTTAACTCCTTCGACGCCCTGAACTCGGTTGGTCAATTTCTTGAGTTCCTCGGCCAGATTCCTTATGAGCCTATACTTCTCGTCGGACTCAGGGGTATGCGATGTGGAATGAGCCACGGTTTCCACATAAATGGGATTATCGTAAGCTTGGAAGTGGTCTTTTGTCTAATCCTGGAGAGGTGGAGTGTTATGGTGACATGCATTACATTGTGCTGGCGGGACTGGGTCCTTGGGGTGATTTGGTTGTTTAGGGATGTTTTGTGGTAAAGTGGGGTTTGGAGCATTTGGGAAGGGGATGTCTGGAACATTGAGGGAAAGTGATAAGTGAGCCAAATTCTTGACTTGGTCAAGTTCCTCTTGGAACTTCAGCAGTTTCTTTTCCAGTGGAGACATACCCTCGTGCAGAACCTGAATACCTCGACCATCAGTGGTCTCAATCTGTTCATCCCTGTTGTCTTTTATGGTGCCGCTTGCATCTGCCATCTTAGTTTTTCCCTTGCTTTTTCCTTTGGGAGGACTGGGAGGAGGAGTAGGAGGAGGGCCCTTTGATCTTGTGCAGTAGGCGGATGATGCCAGAATGCACGAACTAACCTTTGGGGAGGGGAATAATAAATAAAGAAAAACAAAACAAAAGGTAGGGAAGTCAGTGAGGATTATAAAACATATTGCGGTAATTTAAACACGTAATGCGAAAATGTAAAACGCATCCTAAGTTGGGGAACCTCTTTGTGCCCGAGGTAGGCCTAGAGACAAATTAATTTGGAGAAATTGAAATGCTAAATGCCTCATTTTATTGATGAAAAAAATGACTCTAAATATGCGAAAAATAAAAGTCACTAATGGCCAATGGCCTTATTACATCAAAGGAGACAAAATAAAAGACACCCCTATCTACATGGTCCTAGAAGGACCTTCCCCAGATTCAGCATTCCCGCTCCTTTGATTAGCTTTCCCAACTCGCGAAGTCCCAGCAACAAGTAGGTCTTGGCTAGATATCCTCCTTCGGCTCCTTCTGCCTTTTTGCAATCCTCGATCCTCTTGATGAACTTTTCCTCCATCTCGACTATACCTCGTTCCAAGTACCCTAGCCTCTTGTTGGAGCTGATAACCACATCCTTGCATTCCTCAATCAGCTTTCTGCTGGACTCGTGTATCTGGTGATGATTATCTTCACATTCACAGAGCCTCTTGCATAGACTGTTGAATTTAACTTGTGCTTCGGCCTTCTTATCTATGACCCGGTGACCCTGAGCAAATCCTGGCTCGAATTGGCCCTCCATATCTTCTTCTAACCAACTTAGATAGAAAGGAGTACAAGCGGCATGATACCTGTCTGGCTCAATGGTGTCTTTCTCCAGTACAATCTTGTAGTTCCACAAATGCTGGGCTTGGCACTTGTGAGGGTTGTCGTCATCCTTGAAGTCTGCTCGAAGATGTCCCATCTTCTCAACCTAGGTATAATCTGCCTCCTCCCTGCTTGCCTCATAACTCGGAGAGGGATGTAAGGATACGTTCCCCTCAGACCAATGAATATCAGAAATGAAGCGTCTCGGGATCGGATGATAAATTCGTCCGTCGGGAACCATTCAAACATCCACTAAACTTGTCGGTAGTCATCCCTTTGCAGGTGTTCAGTGAGCCAAAGTTGAAGCAGTAAGTTGCAACCTTCGAAGTGTTTTGCTCCCCGTTGACACTTTTCTAAGGCTTGGTATATGTCTACAATGATCATAGGCACAATGTTGAAGTCCTGTCCGTTGATTCCCTCCATTAAAGCCTTAGTGACCATGGCCAACCTAGTAGAATCCTCTCCTTATTTGTCGAGAACACCATTAAACCCAGAAAATAAACCATGAAAGCAAACCCTCGGCGATGGATGTGACCTAGAGAAATGAGGGAGAACTCATCCTGATACGTGCAGTATGATTTGCTACGACCGAACATTTTGTACAAGTAATAAAAAGGGATGTACGAATTTTTTAAACACACCAAGTCCGAATTTTTCTTTAGTCCCAACATTTTGAGAAAACCCAGGCCTGTGCGATTCTCAGGCATCAACAACCCTGGAGATTCCCAAGCCAAACCGGCCAAACCTCCTATTTCTTCCAGCAGCGGTGTCATTTCATTGTTTCCGAAGCAGAATACTGACCGATCGCAATCCCAGAATAGGGTAGCATCCTCTATAATCATTTTGTTAGGCTGAATATCCAAAAGAGAGGGAAGGTTGCCCAAGTGTTTTCTGACGAGTGCTTTGTCGCTGGAGTGAAGATCCTCCCACCAGTTTAACAATTTGGGGTGGATATTGGCGACCATACCGAATATGGGAATTTCGTGCCTCATTTCTGCAAAACAAGAAGGGTTAGACCCTTACCCCCACCAGACTCGACTATTTAACATCAATAATTAACAAAGACCATTTAGTTCCCCAAATAAATGCACAGAACGTGAAGGTGTCTGTTTGGGTTCCAGGGAAACCCAATGGACTTTGGACAAGGCTATCTTAAAGGCTATTGTGCGGACAACACATTAGCTTGTCTAGGTTTGACCATGATACATGCAACATTATAATAGAGTAAGGTTTCTATGGGGTTTTAGACTGGTACCCTTGAGCGGACAACTCAAGGGGGAAGGCACGGAACTATCGACTACACCGCTGATCGACTAGTTTTACCGCAAATACGCCTATCCGAATTTAGGGGGTAGTAATATTGGAATAGCGCAACCACTCATTGTAAGCGTTGCTATAGAAGTTTTGTTTGGCACAAGTGGAATATGAATGCGGAGCATGATATGCAATAAATATCATTTAAACAAATAGGCATGTATTTTCACGTTGAGGAAAGGGGTAAAGAAAGGAAATACAACAGTTATAATGGAAAGTGGTTACAAAGAAAACATGAAGATATGTCAGTGTTGTTCAGGTGAAATAAATACTTGCAAAAATTAAACAATTAACAACATATAATGGGGAATAGGAAAAGGTGTAATCATTTAAATGAAACTTAAAGGTCCAAGTTCACAAAGAAACTTGTAATTGTATAAGCCTAGGGAATATCCCCAGCAGAGTCGACATGTTGTCGCGCCCCCTTTTTCCTCGCACGGGTCAAGTACGGAGAGATCGGGTTTATGACATTTTGGACAACTCTTTAAAGGAAAGGTTTAAGAAAGAGTCGTCACCTAACAATTTTTATGGTGCGTTAGGGCACCTAGAGTAAATAACTCATGAACTAGTTTGCATTACCAGAGATTGGGTAAGGGCTTGAAGTTATCCCATGGGGAAGGTGTTTGGCACCCCTCAAGATCCACAACTATGGCTCCCAGCCAAGAAGTTTTGTGAATTTGGACGGTGAACAAGTAGCAAGTAAGGTTCATATAAGAGGGGATTTCAAACAAAGCATAATTTATTAAAGGTTTTGAAAACATTACAAAATATTCAAAGAAATTATCATAGGTTTAAAGTAATACGGATCACATCAATGCAATACCCGATATGTCACTTCCTCAAAAAGGCGTCTACACGTGGTATTAGCGCACCGGTCATCATATCCGTATTATACCCTTCCTACCCCGTAAAGGTTATTTAAAGCGCGTGTGTTGGTCACGAATGCTTATTGCGTGCTATTACCCGTCCCATCCTATAAGTCCTGGAGGGTATTTAGGACTACTATTCCTACGAGGCAAGTACTAGGCTGAACCCCTAGGTTTAAAGGATAAAATGCTAAGCGACATACATAACAAATAGGACTACATATAAGGGCAAATAATGGCTCACAGATCCCTCCACAAGTAAACACGTATATAGCACGTCTCAAACACAATTAAGGTCTCAAAGTCAGGATTTAAAACAAGAGTTTTTGAGTTGAAAATTAGTAGGTTTCAGCAGTTTTGGTAAGCGACTGATTCCTTGGAAACTTAGTAATAAATCAGGAAATCCGATTAAAACAGAGTAGCTTAAAGAAGAGTGATTGAATTTAAAAGGTCCAGTAATTCAAAGATAGTGGTCGGATTTAAGAGTGCACAACATTTTAGATGAAGTCTTCAGTAAAAGCAGATGAAGAACTTCAGAAAATCAGTACAGTAAAAAATGAAAGAGTGATTCACAAAGGGCCAGTAACTTTTAAAAGATCCAGCGGTTCAGAGTAGAGTAGAAATCAGTAGTTTAGTAAAACTTTAATACAAGGAGAATGAGTAAGCTATTTCAGAAAATAGGGCAAGTGTTCAAACTGAATGACTTTTGGAAAAGAGTGAACTGAATCTGAAATCCAGTAAAACACAGAGTAGCGATCTAATAACTTAGTTAAACAGGAAATGAATGCATGATTTCCAGAATTAGTATTTGAAAAATAGTGGAGTAGGATTTTTTTAGGAAATAGGGTGAATTTAAGAAAGAGATAAAATAAGAATGAAAAGCATCTGAGTTTAAGAATTTTAAAATAAAGGACTGATTGGTTCTAATACCAGCTAAGTGAAACACGATTAGGTTTTGGTTTTAATAATGTATTAGGCCTAAAGTTTGCCTAGGCGTTCATATACATTGCCTATTTATTTAAAGGTGAACATGCAGACTTTAGTTCTGATTTTTTTAAAAGATATGCAAGATAATATACTTGTAGAAGCGTTTTAAACCATTTAGCCACATTTTAGCGAGACTACCAGATTAGATACACGCTAACTCGGTGTTCAGAAAAATATAACTTGACACAAACATGCTGAAAGGTAAGGTCCTAAAGAACATGATATCTAATGCACACAAAGATACCTAAAGACATGGTTTCTAAATGTAATGCTTATGGAAATGCAGTAGCCGTACATTATATCACTTGTTGTAGTTATTAAATGTGAACATGGCTTATAAAATGACAGGAACATAATGGACATGCTGAAAAGAACCTAAACATGATTTTTATTGCATGATATGCATGTCCTAAACAGGATACTATTGCACACATAGGGAAATAAATCTTATAGTCATGATTTCTACCCGTTACTATACTAAACATGCATAACCCCCTCCCATATCCAATATTCAGCCCCAATTATTTGTTTATAAATTATTACAAACCAAGAATAATAAATTACATCACTTAAAGGAAAAGAAGAAGCTAATTCTATACGGAGCCTTCAATCCGGCCCATATCTCCCAACCTCAATCCTTTCGAGTTTCACAGCCCCCACATGGTCTGGGAGCGGCAAAGCTCCCAAGGGCCCTCATGGGTCCCTGGCCAATACCAGCACCCAAACAAATTGCCAAAAGTTTAGACAAGTGTAGTGTGGAATTACCATCCTTGTGTGTTAGAGTTCAACGAGTACTCAGAGGTACTCAAGGCAGTGCTCACACGAAGGGGGTAGGACCTGATTTCTAAGAGTAGTGTGAAGTGCAAGAAGGAGAGGGAAGTTTGTAGTTGAAAAGAGTTTACAAAAATTGGAGATTTGTTTGTAAAAATTAGCTTTTGAAAAACAACAGAAGTACTAGTTACAAAATATTTGACAGCATAGAATTGCACACAAGGACAATGGGGTAAGGGGACAAATAGGTCATATAATAACGGAGGAGATACATAGACTTAAGAAACTCATTAAGCATGGTTACACAAATCAAAGAGGTTCAGGGGGCCAAGAAATAGTCGAGTTTAGACATGATAATAGACAATACATAATGCAGTTATAACAGGTGAGATTAAGAGAAAATAATAGTCATATGAGCATGTAAGTCATAAAGCAGGATAAGTACCAACAGATAAAAGGGTTCAGGGGGATCGGGGGACACCTGATACTGAACATGAAAGGGAAATAGCCTAACAGATGCATACAGAAATAGGAAAGGCCTATGACAAGTATTGATTCAATCATAGCCATGTAAAGAGATAAGCAGGGCATGTATTAATAGACAAACAAGAAGTTAATTGCATGTTAACCAATAGAAGCATAGGTAGAAAAAAATTAAGAATATGATAGACTGAAATAGTAATAACCACATTGGTTTGGAACCTTTGAAATTAATCAGGACATACCAGTGATAAGAGAGAACAACAGAATGCAAGAGCAAAGTGATAACACAATAGTAGCATTGGCTTACAGCCGGCTAATAATAGACAAGAGCAGGGAACAACAGTAGAGCAAAGAGAGAAAGAGAGAAAAAGCATAAGAGAGAATGTAGAATAGTGTTTATTGCTGTGTGTGTTCGTGATATGCAATGTATCAGTCGCATAATGCAAAAGAGAATGGAGGTATTTATAGTACTGAAAACGAGTAAAACAAATAAGGTAAGGAGTACTAGTTCAACACAAGTATGGAAAGAATATTCAATTAGAATCAATCACAGACTTGGACTCCTTTTAATTAGGGAGTCCTAGTTCAAACGGTAATAAGCAATCACTTAAATAAGGAAAGAAATCATAAGGCAGAGCATGATCAAATAAGGAAGTAGAATAGCATAAAATATGCAATAAATACTAGGTTCAGCACATTTTAATCAAGGAAAGTGCTTAAAGCTAGTTAATAGTCCGATTGACCACATAATAAGGTCAGAAAATATTTTACAAAGTTAAAATCAGTAGAAAATCTCATGCGAGATCAATTAAGAATCAATCACAAGAATTCAAGGACTCAATTAGGGATAATAGTACTGATTTAGGAGAGAATTAGCACAAATTTATGATAGCACATGGAATGAAATTCACAATAGGCAGAAAGGGGAAAATTTAACAAACAACACAGGGTATAAAGCAGGGATTCACATAGAGCACGTAACATTTATGATAAACAAGCACATATGCATTATAATTGAACATGTAATCAAAGACGAACTCAGAATCCAGGATTAAGACTACAAAATTAGGGTTTTCAGTAAAACAAGTTAAGATAAGAGAAGCTTTGAATCAACCGATGAATAACAGACGGAAGCATAGAATAACATTATAACAGAAGTAAAGAATCGTTTTTTAAAAGGGGTTTGTAAAACCCTAGTTTCAAAAGGGACAAAAATGTTTAAAAACTTGAAGAATTGTGAAGATCGAGTCGAGAATAGTACAAAATATAAAAGAATGAGTTGAAATCGTTAAAAATACAGAGATTTAAGAGATTAAAGTCGATATTAGGGTTTCATAAGAAACCAGAGAAAAGTAAGAGAACTTGTCCGTGAAACTCAGAAATAATGGTGGTTAGGGAACCATCGAGTCAAACCCCGCCGGAGTAAGGTCGTAAACAACTCAGGCAGAGCTTCAGTGGTGGTCTGGCGTGGTCGAAACCCTTTTAAAGATCTCAGAGACGAAGAGAACCGGAGAGATGAGGCGTCAAGGCGGCTGGTGGTCGAAAGGGGAGAGGTCGGAGGTGGCCGGAGATAGGATGAGGGCCATCGGAGAAGAAGACAAACCAGAAGGTTCGAGAGAGAAGGAGGAGAGGAAGAGACGAGAAGAAAGAGAGAGAGGTCTCGAAGGCTGAACGTTCTGGGGGGGGATTAGTTAGGGAGTTAATTAAGGTAAGGGTGTATCTGGGCCGTTGATTTGAATTAATCAACGGCTCAGATTAAAACGGGGATTGGGCTTGGTTTTTGGGCTGATCTAATCTGGTGGGTTGGGTTAAATTGGGTTTAAAGATTGGGTTGAAATGTGGCCAGGATTTAAATAAATGTGGGTAATTGTTAAATACCCGTAAAATATAGATAATTAGTTAATTAAAATAGCTAATAATTGTATATAAATGAAATTAAGTTAAGATAGGTAAAATTGCAGTAATTAACCAATATTAAGTGTGAGAAATGCATAAGTGTCTAATTAAAATAGTACAAAATGTCTAATTGGGCCATAATTACAAATCTATTGTAATTGAAATTAAATAAGACCCAATTGACTAATTTGTTAAATAATTTGATTTTAATAGATAGAAAATGATTATAAATAACATAATGAGCTAGGAAATATTTTGAAATTATTTAGAGCATAATTTATGAATTATTAAAATATGAAAATATTAAATAAACAGGGAAATAATTTTAATAAAAATAGGGAAAAATAGGAAAAAATACTCATTATTACAAAGAGTAATTTTTAAAGCTTATATGCAAGTTTGAAAAAAATAATTGAGAAAAAATTGGGTATCAACAAAGACAGTAAACACAAAGTAGAGGAGAGCACAATAGTTAGTCTTGGCTTGTAGCCGGCTAACTAGAATAGTAACAAGTAGCACAAATAAGAGAGAAAGTTTTAATTGTGAGAGAGAGAGAGAGGTATTGAACCAGTCAGTTCGTCTGTCTTAATGAAAGAGTGAAGGGTACTTATAGTTTTTAAAAATAGGCAGAAAATAAGGTAACAAGTAATAGTTCAGCAAATTTATAGAAGTGCACATCAATTAGAATCACATTAATATCAGTACTCCGTTTAATTAAGGAGTCAATATTCAAACGGATACAAACAATAACATAAGGAAAGAAAATCATATAGACTGATGGTAACACATAAGGAAATAAATTTAGACAAACTATAAGACATGTATATGGGCTAAGTTCAGAACACTCTAATTAAGGAAAGCATGTGTGAATTAATTTGATAGACTTATTCATAGAAATAATGCAGGGAATTTTGAAAATCAACAAGAGATCCTCGAGTGAGGTTCACATTACAGGAAATTAGCACGAAATTAGGGAAAGTATCTGTAACGACCCAGCCGGTCGTTTTGTGTGTTGGGACTCTGTTCCCGTGAATGACTCTTTCCATAGCGGCTACTCGTGCCTTATGACTTGTGTGGGCAGGTAGTTCGAGATTCGGAAGTGATTTGGCCAGTTCTGGAACACTTGGTTCCTGAAGGCTAGCCTATTTGGCTAATTTTGGTTCCGAGCAGCATTTTGAGAAAACGACCTCGGAATCGAGTTCTGACAGTTCCAGCAGCTCTGGATGATGATTTCGGACTTAAGAGTGTGTTCGCCTCGGGTTTCTGATGACCCGGGAGTATTTCGGCACCTGAATTGGAATTCAGGATTTCATGTGATCTAGAATTCAGCATGGAGTTGGACCTCGTGATATCATGGTCCGAATGGAATTCCAGAACTGGCAATAGTTCTGTATAGTCATTTATGACTTGTCTGCAAAAATTGGGGTCATTCCGAGCAGTATAGACCCGTTCAGCGTATTGATGAGCCATTTGATTTTTTTTCTTGAAATCCTAAGTTTGATCTAAGGGGGTTTTGGAGAGTTATTCTTGGTTTGAATGATGTTTTTAGTGTTCTGGGAGCTCGAGCGAGTTCGTCATGTGATTTGGGACTCGTTGGTATAATTTGTCGAGGGCTCGGGTGGGCCTAGGGGTCTCCTGGACCCCGAACAGGGTCAAAAACCAGCAATAGAACTGCTGGTGATTGCTGGTGTGACCGCACCTGCGGTCCATGAGCCGCAGGCGCGAGGCTCGCACCAGCGGCCACCCCTTCGCAAGTGTCGCTCCAGCCGCAGGGGCGACCCCTCTTCTCGCAGGCGCGGACAAAAGCCCGCAGGCGCGACCTTCCCCAGGGGCCCAGGCCATCGCAGGTGCGGCCAATTTCCCGCAGGTGCGAGAATTCCCCCCCAGTGCCCAGGCCTTTTTCCGCATGAGCGACCCTTTTCCCGCAGGTGCGATTCTGCACCTGCGATCCAAAGGTCGCAGGTGCGGAAACAGCTGGGCAGACCTATAAACAGCCCACTTCGTGAATTTTCATCCAAAAATCAATTTTTCCTCCATTGTTAACGACCCCAAGAGCTCCAGAACGACTGTTTCATCCCAATTACATCAAGTAAGTAATCCTTAACCCTCCGCATGTCAATTTCTTCCGTTCTTTGGGAATTTCATCTTCCAAATTCATTGAAATTCATAAGAAATTATTGGGGGAAGAAAGAGGGGTTTGATGAAAATGTGAATTCTGATTTTTGGGCCATTGAGGGATGATTAATTGAGTTAATCTTGACCCTTAGGCGACGTATAGCGCGTTTCTTCAAGAAATATATTTTCCGGATGCCGAGGCTCGGAATTGAATTTGCCAAATATGTCAAGAATGTGTTTTTAAGAGAAATCCTTAATAAATCCTCCTCGAATCTTCCTAAATTGATATAATTATGTATTTTTGGCTAGTTGCAAGACATCGAGGGTAATTCGGAGGATTCGTGCGTCTTGTTGATTGGTCTGTTGGCCGGAGGAGCACTTATCCAGGTGAGTCTCCTTTCCAAACTTTGTAAGGGGGAAATGTCCCCTATGCTCTTTATTGCTAATTGTGCTCGTTGAGGGGGCTACGTACGTACCACATGACGAGAGTCCGTACGTGGCATCTATACTGTATATCGGGTAGCCGTAGGACCCACGAGCATGTTCTAACTGTTTGTTTGATATTATCTGATGTTTTGTACGAGTTGTTACTGATATTTGATGAAATTGAGCTATGATAGCTGCGAATTAAATGTACCTAATATTCAGCTAAGAATTATGAACTTCATCAATTGAGTAATGGTGTTACTCCTGGTATAATTGATAAAAAGCAAAGAGCAAATGAGATAATGAGTTGTTGAGTTGGATGAAGGTGGTTAAAAATTCCTTCTTATACTTAAATAATGAAATAAGTCTTGATAATGAGTTGTTGAGCTAAATGAAGGTGGTTAAAAGTCCTTCTCGTACTTAGATTGTTCAATCATGGTAATATTATGATCAAAGAGGATAATATGATGAAAATCCTAACTTTGGCCATCAAGTGAGGTGTGAGTATCCGATCCCGTTGAGTGTGGGCGAGTCGGTACCACGGTGTCTACATATACACATATATATATACATTCATGCAGTCGCATACACGCATTCATGCATTCATGGCCCCCGAGTCACAGGTTTGATTCGTGATCGGGGAGAACTTATATTTTCATTACCCCTGAGTCACAGGTTTGATTCGTGATCAGGGAGGAATTACGCTCATATTTTTACTAGCCCCTAAATCACAGGTTTGATACGTGATCTGGGAGAGATCAGACTTATTTTACTTGCCCCTGAGTCACAGGTTTGATTCGTGATCAGGGAGAATTATACTACTATTTTCATCGGCCCCCGATTCACAGGAATGATTTGTGATCGAGGAGAGTTTTACTTTGCATAGTCAGCACACGAGTCACAGGTATGATTCGCGATCGTGGGGAGCTTATCATTATCGAGTCAGCACAAAATTCGTAGGTATGATTCGCGATCGTGGGGATCTTATCATTATCGAGTCAGCACAGGAGTCGCAGGTATGATTCGCGATCGTGGGGAGCTTATCACTATCGAGTCAGCGCATGGGTCGCATGTATGATTCACGAACGTGCGGAGCTTTATGACCGAGTGAGTCCTTATGACCCACCCTTATGATTTCGACCGATAGTCTTGTCCGTGTCGGATATATATATGTATATACACATTTTCATTCATCAGCATTTGCATTGAGTTGGGATCGTACGATGGTGAGTTGAGCAACGGTACTGAGTAATGGAAAGTGAACAACTGAGATAATAAGATAAGACATTTCAGATAATGAGCAGGAAAACAAGTGATACATATGACCAGTCTACAAAGAAAGGTTATGTTTAAGATCAGTTATATGTTTGTTGATTACATGTCCTTACTTGATGTATTTTTCTCACATGTTTTATTGCTCAGCATGTACCTTATTTATTTATTTATGTACT
>ML276385.1:0-32378 GCA_005239495.1 Nicotiana undulata | reverse complement strand
CCCCCCCCCCCAAATAATGGTTAATTTAATCATTTACATTTACCTATGGGGACAATTCCCTCTTACAAGGTTGGAAAGGAGACTCACTGTCACGACCCAAAACCTATGGGTTGTGATGGCGCCGGACACGAGTGTCAGGCAAGCCGACCCCTTAATCAGTTGGAACACTTTCCTGTTTAACATTTTAGAATCGAAGCCTCTTCTTGCATTTTCATTATTAAATAAATAAATTTTGTAATTTAAATATGGCAAGAAAACCAACTTAATACCGAAAAGAAATACCAAGACATCCCCAGAACCTAGTGACACAAGTCCATGAGCAATTTTTAAGGATTTATACAATTATACAACGCTTGTCCGAAAACAAATTGGACAAAGACAATAGATATAAAATGTCAGTACATAGAAGGGAGACTCCGGCAGCTGTGGAACGTCTCTGGAAGAATGCAGCCCGTATAAATCTCCAAATCAATCACTGTACTATAAAGGTACCTGTGCAACAAAATGCACAAAAAGTGTAGTATGAGTACATATACATATATTTACCCAGTGAGTATCCCGTCTAATCTCGAAAAAGTAGTGACGAGAGGTCGACTTGACACTCACTAAGGTTTGACAGTATGGTATAACAATGATAAAATGAATAAAAGCAGAAGACATGTAAGACAGTGAGTAGCAATTATGTATAAAGCACAGAAATCAAAGTAAGTACTGGAACGGTAACAATGGCCACTTTCTTTCCCCCAATTATCAAACATAAGTCAATATCCACGAAACAATGCCAAATAATCATGCACACACAAGAATAAAACAACCGACTGGAGTCATGAGAGAGAATAGCTATGCACTGCCGGGGATCGACCGGCACGTACCAAGAGTGCATGCTTAACAATGAAATTATATCATATCATAGTGAAGAATAGATATGCATTGCCGGGGATCGACCGGCCCGTACCAAGAGTGCATGCTTAACAATGTAATTATATCATATCATAGTGAAGAATAGCTATGCACTGTCGGGGATCGACCGGTCCGTACCAAGAGTGCATGCTTAACAATGTAATTATATCATATCATAGTTTAGAATAGCTATGCACTGCTGGGGATCGACTGGCTCGTACCAAGAGTGCATGCTTAACAATGTAATTATATCATATCATAGTGCAGAATAGCTATGCACTGCCGGGGATCGACCGCCCGTACCAATAGTGCATGCTTAACAATGTAATTATATCATATCATAGTGTAACTTCGTCCATGCACTTCCGGGGATCGATCGGCCCATACCAAGAGTGCATTCTTAATTAAATCCCTGTGCACTACCGAAGATCGACCGACCCGTACCAAGAGTGCACTAGAAATCCGTCGTGGCGTACGGCCCGCTCCCATAAGAGCGAAGGAAATTACATATCGCTCGCGGGATGTAAATTACAAAGCGACAACCTGCGCACACAGGATGTAAAGTTCATTTAAGCGACAACATGCGAACAGAGAATGTAAAGTTCATTTAAGCGTGTCACGGCCCGAATCCTAATTCAGGCAACGATGGCGCCCAACAGTGGGGTTAGGAAAACCAATATGAAATACACTAGGTGTTACCCTTCCCCTTTTTGGTTAACAATTTAATAACTACCAATTTTAAATGGATAAAACACAATAATGATAAATGATATGGGATAGTACCACAGGTGCAGAAATCAACCGATAGGCACATCGCATAACATATGCACAACCAAAGCCCAAAATAATAACTGCGTGTGTGTGCCAGGAACTAGTGTCACGAGTGCCACGGGCAACTACTGAATATACAATAACTGAAATATATATACAGAGCCTCAGCCTGAACGAAAGACAGAGGAAATATGACAAGGAAACTCCAGGGTGCTTCCAGGAAGTCTCCAAGAAAGACAGCTCACCGTGAAGTATAGCCACTCGGTCAATATCTAGCACTGGACTGATAATCAGACGGACCAGCCTCCGGACCTGCACAATCAAGTACAGAAAGAAAGGAAAGTGCAACATGAGTACATACATAAATATGTACCCAAAGAGTATCCCGTCTAATCTAGAAGAAGTAGTTACGAGAGGTCGACTCGATACTCACTAAAGTCCAACAGTAATAAAGTAGGCAGGATGTAAGGAAAACTGTAGGGAAGTAAAAAAAATAATCAAGTACATCAATATCCGGCATCAAATAACAATCTCAAATTAAACAAGTTTGGTATCCGCCGTGGCGTACAACCTGCTCCCACCCTGTAGTCTTCGCCGTGGCGTACGGCCCGATCCCACCCTGTAGTCTCAATCTCCGCCGTGGCGTACGACACGATCCCACCCTGTAGTCTTCGCCGTGGAGTACGGCCCGATCCCATAATATACTCTCCCATCACTCTGCCGTGGTGTACGGCCCGATCCCATAATATAATCAATCATCACTCTGCCTTGGCGTACGACCCGATCCCATAATATAATCATTCGTCACTCTGTCGTGACGTACGGCCTGATCCCATCCCGTGATTCTCTTATCACACTTAAATCAAGCCAAGTATCACAACGTTCAAAGACAACAGTACCAATCACACAAGTATACAAGTCATATCTTTGCTACAACAGGGAAAAACAATGAACATGTTGTGTCCTAACTACCCGGACGAAGCAGTAATAGCCACTACGTACGGACTCTCGTCACTCGGTGCGTACGTAGCCACCAAACAAGATCACATAGCAAATAAGGTTACCTAGAGGGACAATTTCCCTCTTACGAGGTTAGAAAGGAGACTCACCTCGACGAAGCACTCCTTGGACCAAAGACCAGATCAAGAATGCGCCCAAAGCTCCGAAACTACCCTCGACGGCTCACAACTAGCCAAACATAGAATAATTGAATCAATTTATGATCCAAGAATAAGAATTAACAAGAAATCCCAAAATATAGTATTCTTGAAGGTTTTTGAAATTTCGACCCCGGGCCCACGCATTCGGATTTTGAAAATTCTCGAAGGAATGAATTACCCGAAGCCTAAGGATCGTAACTACCTAATTTATTTAGGAATTCATGGCTAAAAGGGGATAATTCACTAATTATCAAAGCCCTAGGAATTTCTACCCAATTGTTCCCATGATTTTGATAAATTAATAGAGGATTTAACTATAAATTGATGTTTAAACTCAGTGTTAATAAGAAATTTACTTACCTTAAGTACTAGGTTGAATGGTCCTCTTGAAAGGTCTCAATTAACTCAAAAAAGAAGATGGAAATGGAGGAAAATGAACTAAACCCGCTATAAAAATACATTGCCCAGTGATTTACCCTATGCGAACGCACCCTGGGCATGCGTTCGCGATGCTTTAAATTGGCCAGGTCCACAGGGCCTTCTACGCGAACGCCAAGGAGTGGTCGCGAACACGAAGACAAACGTCAGCTGGGCCGGCCCAGTTGGCTGGACCCTATGCGAACGTGACGGAGGGCCTGCGAACGTGGAGGCTAGCTGCGCTAGACCTTCGCGAACGCGGTTGGAGGGGTGCGAACGCGAAGGCCAGGGGGCCCAACCCATCACGAACGCGGGATGGGGAACGCGAACGCGTAGAGCATCCGTATCCCCTGCCCAATTCTTTCTTCACGAACGGGGCCATCCCTTCCGCGAACGCGAAGAAGGAAACCAGATACAGAAAATTCTGGTGTTGAATTCAGCTCCCGGGGGTCCAAAACTCACCCGACCCCCTCGGGCCCCCGTCCAAAGGCACCGGCAAGTTTTTATTCATGATACGGACTCTCTCAAACTTCCGAAACATGAAAAACAACAACAAAACTCAAAATTCAACCCCAAAACCAAATTAATCAAACTTAAGAACTTTGAAATTCTAGAATTCATTATATTGCGCCGAACGGGTCTATACTACTCGGAATGACCCAAAATTTTGCAGACAGGTCATAAATGACTATACGGAACTATTGCCGGCCTCAGAATTCCATTCGGACTTTGATAGCATGAAGTCCCGTTCCATGCCAAATTCTAAACTTAAGGAAATCCTGATTTCCATTTCGGGCGCCGAAACGCTCCCGGGTCATCAGAAACCCGAGCCGAACATACGCCCAAGTCCGAAATCACTGTACAGAGCTACTGGAGCTGTCAGAACTCGATTCCGAGGTCGTTTGCTCAAAATGTTGACCGAAGTCAAACTTGGCCAAATAGGCCTGCCTTAAGTAACCAAGTGTTCATAAACCATTCAATTCATTCCCAAATCCCGAACCACCCGCTCCCGCGAGTCATAAAGCACGAATAGCCGCTATGGAAGGTTTAATTTAAGGAAACGGGATCCTAACACGCAAAACGACCGGCTGGGTCGTTACATTCTCCCCCTCTTAAATAAATGTTCGTCCTCAAACGGGACTATAATTGTACCCGTAGTGCTGAATAGCTGTGGACATCTGCTCCGCATGTCCTGCTCGAACTCCCAAGTCGCCTCCTCAACCGGTTGGCCCCTCCAGTGGACCTTAACCGCAGAAACTGTCTTCGACCTCAACTGGCAGTCCTGCCTATCAACAATAGCCACTGCCTCCTCCTCGTAGCCTAGCTTCTCATCTAACTAGATAGTGCCTTAATCAACCACGTGCGAGAAGTCGGCGTGATACCTCCGAAGCATTGATACGTGAAATACTGGGTGAATTAGTGATAAGGCTGGAGGCAAAGCAAGCTCATAAGCAACCTCTCCAACTCGCTTCAATATCTCGAAAGGACCTATAAACCTGGAGCTCAGCTTGCCTTCTTCCCGAATCTCATAATGCCCTTCATCGGCGAAACCTTCAACATATCTCCCTCCATGAATGCTACATCACGTGCCCGCTGATCTGCGTAGATCTTCTGCCTAGACTGTGTGGTGCGGAGCCTCTCCTGAAAAATCTTCACTTTCCCTAAAGCATCTCTCACCAGATCTGTACCGTATAACTTGGCCTCGCCAGGCTCAAACCACCCAATAAGAGAACGGCATCGCCGACCATATAAAGCCTCAAATGGAGCCATCTCGATGCTGGAATGATAACTATTATTGTATGCAAACTCCGCCAGAGGTAGGAACTGGTCCCACTGACCCCCGAAATCAATCACACAAGCCCTGAGCATATCCTCCAAGATCTGAACTGTACGCTCTGACTGGCCATCAGTTTGAGGGTAAAATGCTGAACTGAGGTCTATCTTAGTACCCATCTCGCTGTGAAAAGATCTCCAGAAATGCAAAGTGAACTGAGGACCCCGATCTGAAATAATGGACACCGGCACACCGTGCAACCGGACTATCTCCGTAATTACAATACAGATCTAATGCATCAATCAAAACAGAAATTGGAGCTCATTTGCTTAATGTGGTATCAATTATGCTTGAAGAAACGACGCCGAAACCTTAAAAACGAGCGCAACACAACCCATATCTATCTGAAACCCACCCGAGCCCCTCAGGACCTCAACCAACAATTCCCACAAGTCATATATCACTACCCGAACTTAGTCGAACCTTTGAAAAACCAAAAACAACACCAAAACATTGAATCAACCTCGGATTCAAGCCTAAGAACTTCTAAACTTCCAAAATTCGCCAACGATGCCGAAACTTACCAAACCACGTCCGAATGACCTAAAATTTTGCACACACGTCACAAATGACACTACGAACCTATTCCAACTTCCGGAATCGCATTACGACCCCACTATCAAAATTTCCACTTCCGGTCAGATTCCTCAAAAACATTCAATTTTCTATCTTTAGCCAAATGACTTCAAAAAAACCTACAGACGTCAGAATTCACTTCTGATCGCGCTCCCAACTCCAGAATTACCATACGGAGCTATTTCCATGCTCGGAATCCCAAACAAACATCTATATCAGTGAAATTCCTTTCAACCCAGATTTATGAAATTATTCTAAAATGCTATCTTCCATAATATACGCCGGAACGCTCCCGGGTTATCCAAATCCCGGTCCGAACATACGCCCAAGTCCGAAATCATCATACGAAACTACTGGAATATTCAAATCCTGATTTGGAGGCTGTTTAGTCAAAATTCCATTCTTAGTTGATTCTTCCAACTTAAGGCTTCTGAAATGAGAATTTTCATTCCAATTCGACTCTGGATTATCCGGCAATTAAATCTAACCATGCACACAGGTCGATATACATAATGTGAAGCTGATTATGACCTTATACCACTGAACGGAGCTTAAACTCTCAAAACGACCAGTCGGGTCATTACATAGCTTTATCTTTTGGAATCACTTCCCATTGTTTTGTTTGAAGGTATTGCGTTACTTTGACTAGATTTAGATCGTCTAAATGTGGATACGCACAGGAGGTCTTGTTAGTGGAGCGATTTGTCTTACTTGAGGTAAGTATCTTATTTAAACTTGGTTGAGACACTAGTTGCCTGGATTATTTGTGCTAGCTACGTGCTATAAGTGGCGCATATCTGCATGGTTGAGACCATATGTGTGCACCGGGTTACTATTTTCATGCTCGGGGTAGTGCTTAGGCTATGACATGCCTTGAATTGATTGCTAAGCTTCATGTTAAGATGTTTTTCCTATTTTTACTCCTTTGTGAGCCATTTGTACCACATTTGAGATTTTGTTGAGATTATTCTTCCGGTTAAACTTGATAAACTGTTATTTCATGATAAAATTATTTGTTCTACCTGTAATAGCACACATCACACATGCCTACATTATAACATGTTATTTATACCAGTCTAAGAGTATGGAACTGGATAATCAATGATCATGTACTTGTATTCTCGTATATTTTCCATCTCCGTATTATGAGTTGGACAGGTAGCCTTTGACCTCGCCGAGCATATTGTGATAATTAGCACGTGAGTTTTCCGTGCGTTGTCATATTATTAGTATGTTAGTTGTCCGTGCAACGCGTGTGTTTTTCATGCGTATCAATATATTGATATTATTGTCACATGAGTTGTCTGTTCAGCACGTGGGTGGTCCATGAGGATATTATTAGCACGTGTGTTATCCGCGCATCAATGAGGTATCTGTGCAGCGTATGGATACGGATCCATACCCATAGGGTCACCCTTTCATGTTTCTCTCTTGATGGTGTACACGCGGATATTGAGAAAAACGCATCAATGGTTTTGGTACGTATATGTAAAGGTTGAGAAAAGTCTAGCCAGCGTTGATTGGATTTGCATTTCATCTTTACTTGCAATTTCCGTGGTTATTTACTTGATCCATTGCATATCACCTGTATGTTGTATCATTTACTGAGCAGAGTACTTGGGTAATGTACACACACACAGATAGTTCCTTATGTGCTTTATGCTTGATTACATCATTTTTGTACTTGTTAAAATAATGAAACTGTGCAGACTATAGTAGGTATCACTTATAATTCTTGTTTCTTTTACCTCGCCGAGGTTTGTTACGATACGTATGTTGATACCCAATTTTTCCTATATTATTTTTCAAAATGCATATATACTTTCAAAACAATGCATGAGCTTCAATTAATATTTTTCCATAATTCTCTGTAATTTTAAAGGATTTTTAATTGATTTATTCCAACATTTTATTACTAATTGCATCACAAATGATTTTATAATAATTTTATTACTTAATTCTATCATTTTATATTAATACTAAGCTTTAATTATTTTATGAATAACCATAATTATATCTTTAGGTTATAATTGCAATAACTTTGCAATAATAGTCCATGTGTGCATAATTATTTTATTTTACACGAAAATGACCTTTTATATTTTTATAATATTAATTAATTATTTTAAATCATTTTCATGCATAAATAGCATTTTTTATCATTTAATAACTATTTTATAAATTATTTTTATTAAACTAAATGGGTATTAAAAATATAGCCTCTTTCAACTAATTTTTCGGACCCAATTACCAAACCCAACACCTAAAAATGCCTACCCAATTACCAAGCCCAACACCTAAAAATGCCTAACCCAATTACCCAGCCCAATTATTAACCCAATACCCAATTATTATAACCCTCCCAACCCAAATTCGATCATGGCCATTGATCTCAGAAGATCAATGGTCAAGAACAATCTTTCCTTTTTTTAATTACCCAAAAGACCTAAACCATACCCATTTTCACAAATCCTCCACCCTTGAAACCCCTTCCCTCCTCTCTTCTATCTCACCACCTTCTAACCCTAGCCCGCCGTCACCGTTATTCCCTTTGATTCATGGGTTCTTTCTTCAATTTCAGGCCCTATCCGGCCTCCTATCTCTGCTGGTTGTTCGATTTTCATGTTACTTGAGGATAATCTCAGGAAGCTCAACCCATATTTGGTTCAAACCTCTCATGTTCTCAATTAATCTGCCTGTATTCACCCCCAGGTTTGTGAGTATTATAACTTTTGTGTTTTTATGGCTTCAAATCTCTGGTTCAAACCAGACGTTTCCACCTCCGTTTATTTTTTTGTATAAACTTACTTATTTCTGGTTGAATGTGTTATATCTCTTTAGATCTGAAGTGTTGTGAGTCTAATTGGTAATTTTCCTTTAAGATTCTTCTATTTTAACCACTTTTGTCAATCGATTTCATTTTTTCCTAAAGCTAGGGTTTGGTTCTAAGAGATTTCTGCAAAAATGTTTTAAAACGTTTATGTTTTCAATTCTGGTTTTCTTCTTTGCTTTTTCGACTGATCTTACTGGAGTTTTATCTCTATGGCCTTACACCTTAGGGTTTTCAATTATTTGACTGTTGGTTATAATGTTTTGCCCGTTTACCTAGCTCTGCCAATTAACGTATTAATTGATTTACTTGCCTAATTAGGGTTTGAAATTGTTCTTTCCTTTAAAATTGATATTTCCTCAGTGGATTTTTACTTATTCTTTCCTTATTTGTGATTAATAATTGATACTACTTGCCTTATTTCCTTGCTGGCCTGATTTCTGGGTTTTGATTATTGGGGATGACTATAATTGATCTCTGAACTTACCTCTTACCTTATTTAATCTCATTCTGACTGCTGATTTATTCCGTGTAAGATTCTCCTTAAGAAAGTGATACTTATGTGATTTTGCCCCATTAATTGATTTGTGTTAACCCTAATTGACTTATTGGTTGGTCTTCATACCTTATTGGTGTACAATGATTTCCTACCTTATTTGTTTGCTTTATTGTATGCTATAAAAGCCTTTCATTCTTCTGATTTTCAAACACTAAGCTCACGCTTATAGACTTACACTCACACTTACACACTCCCATAATTTCTTCACTTCACAACTTAAAAGGCTCTTTGTTTTTCCTCAAAGAACTCTCTTTGTGCTGCTACTCTAATTTCTGCACTGTTTAGCCGGCTGGAAGCCAAAGCTAAACTCTTTGGATCCAAACTGTCATTACATTCATGTTTATGTTCTTCCTAACCGGTATGTGTTAACTCCTGTTATCCTACTTT
The DNA here is from genome assembly GCA_005239495.1 of Nicotiana undulata. NCBI lineage: Eukaryota > Viridiplantae > Streptophyta > Magnoliopsida > Solanales > Solanaceae > Nicotiana > Nicotiana undulata. The sequence goes on along the minus strand of ML276385.1, from coordinate 22,944 downwards.
TGTTATATGTGCTTGTGTTGTTAGTTTATTTCAATCTTAGCATGCTTATGTCTTATCTACTATTTACTTTTTCCTAAATTAGTGTGCTTTAGTTTCTGCTAACCTGTTCTGTTCTATGTGTTTGTTTGGTTAGTTATGTCAAGCTTCAGCATGTTTCTGTGTAATACATGCCTATATGATCCCACTTAGTGATAATTGCTAAACTAAGTTATCTATAGTAATGTGAAACCGTGTATAATTAGTTATATGTTCCCTGTTCTGCAAGCATGTAATATATTGCCAACTCTGTCTATTAGTTCAAGTATCCTGGCTCCTTTGTGGTTGTTTTAAATGCAAGTACAATGTCTATGTTTGAATCAATACCAATATGTTTGAACCATTTGCTTAATTTGGATTCTGTTTGTTCTAGGTCGATTTGTGTGTGCAGTCTTGTAATTTGAATCTGTTTGCTCCTAAAAATCATATTGTTTTTTTAAAACTGTCGCCCCACCCTTTATATACTATTTTCAACTTCTACTCTTAGTCCTTTAGGGTCCTACCATCCCCAATGTGAGCACTGCCTAGGGTCCTTGAGACTCCTCCGAACTCTGACACGTTGAGGCTGGTCTTCCAATCTTTTACAAACTGCTGTTATTCTGAATAACGTTCTGGTGTGAGCATTGCCCAGGGTCCCCTGAGGCCTTTGGGAGCTTTTACACACCAGAAGCCTAATTTTGTATATCATGGATGGATCACCTGTATACTTCATACTTGTTTAGTTTGAAGGCCTGGTTTCCAGGTTAATGTTTGGCCTGCTAAGGCTCCCTATAGTGTAATGAATTTGGTTATGTAATTTATTAATTATTGAATTGTAATAATGTAATAATCTCTGTAACAAACAGATATGGGGTTATTAGTAAAAGCTGGGGGGATTTTTATATATCTTTGTTCAAACTCGGGTAGAAATCATGCCTATAGGTTATTGTGTTATTATATGAATGCTAGTGCTCGCCTAGAGATCCTGCCTATAGGATGTTTTCCAATTGTTTGTGACTCTGAATTTTCATGCTTTTGGCATACTAGAAATCATGTCCATAGGTTTTTGTCAATTCTGCATTAGAATCCTTGTTCATAGGATTTTCGCATATCTCTAATCTCAATGTGTATTAGTGATCATGCGAAAAGGATATTATTTGTGTAACTTAATAAACTTGCCTGGCAATTTGTTAAAAGTTTCTGCCCACATAGATATCATGCCTATAGGAGATATAAAAATCAGTTTTCTTCAACTTAGATATCATGCCTATAAGAGATATAAAAACCAGTTTTCTTCGATTTAGATATCATGTCTATAGGAAATAAACAAATCAGTTTCAACACTTAGAAATCATGCCTATAGGAGTTAACTAATTAAGATTAGAAAGCATGCATATAGGATCTAAAGAGATAAATACCTGCCTGTTAAAATCAGTAACTCATTTATAAAATATGGTCTATAATTGACAGTTTTAGATACCATGCCTATAGGATTCTCTCCTGGTTATCACTTGGGCAAACCTGTAGAGCTATTAAGAGTCTTGGTCTCAAAACTGTGATATCTTGCTGCTTGAAATATGCCCAGATTCAAGGACTAAAAATTAGTAGGCAAACTGATAGGTACCGCTGCTCGCTTTAATAAAATTGTTATCTTACATTCTGTTTATGCTCATCTAGATATCCTTCCTATTGGGTCTTAAATTAATGAAATTTGCTGATTAAACTACGTGCATTTGTTGTTTACTTGTGGAGGTTAATATGAGCCTTCATTTTCTCCTTACATGATAGTCCAATATGAATTTTGTTTGTCCCTTAGCGTTTCTCATTTTTAGCAACATAGGTCAGTCTAGAACCACCCTATATAGAAGTCTTAAATACCTTAAGGACCGTAGGTAAGGGACGGGTAGTGCACGCATAAGGCACAAGATAGAAGCTATTATAACGCATAGGTAATAACTGAAAGATAGTAATTGGGTAGTAAAGGAGATGATGACCCGTGCGCTAATACTATGTGTAGCATCCCAACTTGGGGAAAGTTAACAAGTATTGTACGGAAATGATATTATAGGCTAAAAAACCTAGGACCCTTTTAATCTTGCTTAAAATAATGTATAGTTGTCCAAATTGCTTTATTTGCCCTTAAGACTAATTCGCTTAATTAAGTTCGGCCTGGAACCACCGTTGTGGACCTAGAGGGGTGCCTAACACCTTCCCTTCAAGGTAATTTCGAGCCCTTACCTGATATCTGGTAATGCAAACTAGTCTCATAAGTTAACAGCTCTAGGTACCCTAACGCACCTTAATTCGTTAGGTGGCGACTCTTCAATTCCCATATCCCATCCCAAAAGGAAGGGAGTTGTCTCAGAAATGTCGAAACCCGATTCCGCGAGGAAAGATGGGGCGCGACAGCATGGCGACTCTGATAAGGATAACCCTTAGGCTCTTACCATAACGAACTTGGTTTTTTGTGAATTAGTCTTTAAGCATGCTTTATTATGTTAATATCTGCACACCCTTTCCCTTTTCCACTTTATGTGAATTTATTTGCCCATTTTCAAGCATTCATGACTTCTCTTTATTACGGAAACTGACATGTGTCTTTGTTTTCTTTCTTAAACACATTTTTAATTATTAAATACCGCGTTTATCATTTTTATTAATGTGAAAATACGTGACAACGTGCTATTTACTATTTTGTAAGTCATGCTCAACATCATATTCCACTCGTGTGATATCAATACCATAGAAACGATTGATGAGTGTTTGCGCTCTTCCTAGTTATCACCCTTTGAATTCAAAAAGGCTTATTTGCGATAAAATTAGTCGATCAGCAGTGCAGTCGACGGTTCCGTGCCTTCCCCCCTCAAGTTGTCCGCTTGAGAGTACCGGTCTAGACCCCTATACAAACCTTACTCTGATAAATTGTACATGCATCATGGTCAAACCTAGCCAGGGTTAATATGTTGTCCACATAATAACCCTTTAAGAAAATCCTTGTCCAAAAGTCCACCGGTGTTTCCATAATCCCAATGGACACAACCACGATCAGTGCATTAATTTGGAGAAATAAGTGCCAATATGCTAATCATTGATGTATAACTAGTCGAATTTGGAGGGGGAAAGGGCCTAACCTTATTTGTTTTGCAGAAAATGAGGCACGAAGTCCCCAGGTTCTGCATGGTCTGTAGCATACCACCACTGTTGCTAGATTGGTGGGAAGATCTTTCATCATGTGACAAAAAGCATGTGAAGAAGGTCCTGGGAAATTTTCCTTCTCTATTGGACATCCAACCAAATAATATTATGATTGAAGCTTCCACAATGTTCTAGGATGGAGTAAGATCCGTGTTTCGCTTTGGAAACATAGAAATGACCCCGCTCTAGGAAGAAATAGGGGGATTCGCTGGACTACCTTGGGACAATCCTGGTTTATTGGTGCCAGAAAGTCGTATCGCCGAGGGATTTCTGAAAATGATGGGTTTAAAAAAGAACGACGATTTGGAGTGCTTGAAGAAGTCCTACATACCCTTTGACTACCTCTATGAACGATACAGTCATAGAAAGTCCTACCGTATCTTCCATGATGAATTCTCTATCACTTCCTTGGGTCATATTCACCGCAGGGTTTTTGTGTTCATCATCTGCTTCCTGGGTATGATAGTATTTCCAATGCAAGGGGACAATATTCACACCAGACTGGCTATGGTAGCCAAATCCTTAATGGAGGGAATTGAGGGGCAAACGTATATCATTGTCCCTATGATACTAGATGACATATACCGGGATTTGGATCTCTTCCAGAAGGGGTTCAAACAATTTGAAGGTTGTAATCTGCAGCTACATGTTTGGTTATTAGAGAATCTCTAGAGAGGTCAAAATCGTCAAGAGTTTCCACGAAGGTCGTGGAATGATCATATATCTTCCCATCACCCTAAGAGAATGACCTATATCCCAGATAGGTTTGCTCAACCAGAGAGTGCTATAGAATGGGTGGATTATCGACAATTTGACTGAGGATTAGGTCCAATGGATGTTCGAATGGTTCCCAACTGACGAGTTCATCATCAGATCTAGGGATGCTCCGTACTTGGTGTTGATCGGGTTAAGGGGCATATACCCTTACGTTCCCATCAGGGTTATGAGACAGGAAGGAAGGAAGCAGATCATACTGAGGGTTGCGAAAATGAGTCAGTACAGGGCATATTTTTAGGATGACAACATCCCATACAAGTGTGAAGCTCAACATATGTGGCACTCAAAGATTTTTGTAGAAAAGGAAAACATCGAGCCAGACAGGTATCACGCACGTCATGTACGCTTTTACCTATCATGGTTAGAAGACAGCCTCGCAGGGATAGTTGAGCCGGGAATCGGTCGAGGAAATAGGGTCATAGACAAATCTGTTGAAGCCCAAGTGAAATACAACAAACTGCACAAAAGGATTCATGAGTCCGAGGCCGAGCATCTGGAGATACACGAGACAGATCTGAAACTAATCAATGAGTGGAGGTAATTGGCTATCAAATCTAATGAAAGGCTGGAGTATCTAGAGCAGGGTCTGATTGAGCTAGAGGAGAAGACAAGAAAGAGACTCTCTGACTACCAGAATGCTGAGGGAAGCGAAGGAGGACATATAGCAAGGGTATACCTGTTTTTGAGCATGCGCGAACTGGGGAACCTGATCGATGGAGATAAGAAGATCAAGCCTGGGGAAGGTCCTTCTGGGACCAAGTAGAGTAGATTTATTTGCTTTATCAAATATAATAAGGCCAAATGCCATTAGTGACTTATCTTATCTTAATGTCATTTTAGATTCATCTATTTTTATATTAATGAAATGAGGAAATTATTGGCATTAAAATTCTCCAAATCAACCTGTCGCTAGGCCTACCTCGGGCACAACGAGGCGCCTAAATTAGGACGCTAATTTACATTCCCGCAATATATGTTTAAATACTGCAGACACTCTTTTGAGAACTCTTACTGACTTGGCTACCTTTCGTATTTCTTTCTTTTGATTATTCCCATTCCTAAGGTTGGTTCGCGCATCCTGACATCATCGACTTACCATACCAGATCCAGGGGCCCTCTACATTCTCCTCCTCCAAGTCTACCAAAAGGCAAAGGAAAAGAAAAAAGTGGACGATATGAACGGCATCAGAAAGGACAACACTGAACATGTTGAGAATGCATAAACTTCCGATGGTCGGGGTACTCAGGCCCCAAATGATGTGGTTTCGCGACTTGAGCAGAAAATACTTGAACTTCAGGGTGAGCTTGAGCAGGTCCGTAGCTTCGCAGAACCATCCTAACAGATCGTGATGGCGCCTATCGTCGAACTAGGCTAGCCACTATCTCATCATATCACATTTATTTAACCGAATGTCTCAAAATCATTAATAATATTCAAGCAAGTATAAAATTTACTAAGTCTTTAACGAAGCATAATATATTCTGACAGTCTAAACAAATCCCCCTAGAATTGGAGTCAACTGATCACGAGCATCTAAGAATAACACTAACACTGCTAATACCAAAATACACTGTCCTAGAACAAAATACTAAATACTAGATGAAGGAAGGGAATAAAGAAGTTGTGGACGCTGGACAGCTACCTCGAAATCCCAAAAGCGGACGCCGAATGGTCACAAATAACTAATGCTCAGAACCAGTACCTGGATCTGCACATAGGGGTGCAGGAAGTAATGATGAGTACGCCAACTCAGTAGTAATGAAAATAAATCAAGTCTGAAAATAAGAAACACACAGCAACAAAACACCAATCCACAAACAGTTAAGTCCCGAGTCTCAATAAAGTATACATTTAGTACATATGTTTGAAAACAAATTTCCATAAAAATCCTTTGAACAAGTATATTTTCCAATGTTTCTCAGTAAAACTCCCCAAAAATATCTGTATGAAAGATGAAATGAATCATAATCAAAATCTCAGCAAAATATCATTTTAAACCGCCCCTCGGGCAAAATCATCACTCATAATCAATCCCTCAGCACCTCACCATCACTCAATGACAGTCACTCAACACCTCACAGTCACTCAACATCAGCCCCTCGGGAAACCTCACCATCACTCATGCCTCCCAATCACTCATCACTCGGCACTCGCACTCAGTAGGTACCTGCGCTAACTGGGGTTGTACAGACTCCGAAGAGGCTCCTTCAGCCCAAGCGCTTTAAACAAGCCAAGTCATGGCATCAATCACTCAGGATCTCGGCCTCTCTCATATCAAAAATATCCTCACAATATTGGCCCTCGGCCTCACTCAGTCAGAAACTCACAACATGCCACTCGGGCCATAAATAAATGGGGTTCTCGACCCAAAATAGTATTTCATTTCAAAAAATAATATCAATTAACTCTGAGTGTCAAAACAATTTAGCAAGAAAGACTGAGTGTAAAATTATAATTACTACGTGAGGAATATCAGTAAAATAGTCCCAAGAGGTTTAAACAGATTGGCACTAGGCCCCAAACATGGCTTACAACCCGAATATATCAAAACATAGTAAGACTATAAAACATATGCTTTAAAAGCAGTTTCGCAACTCAATAGTTGCCTAAAAAGGAACAAATTTCCAAATTCCCAATTCGTGCACGCCCCACACTCGTCATACAGCCTGTGCGTCACTCCAAAACCGTGAAAGGATGTAAAGTCCGGGGTTTCATACTCTCAGGATAGGATTTAAAGACATTACTTACCTCAAACTAGCCCGAAAAGCTACTCTGCAACGCGTTTGCCCCTCGAATCAACTTCCGAGTGCTCCAAGTCTATCAATTTCAGATTCATTACATCAAAATATGCTAAGGGAATGAAACCCAATCGATAAATATCAACTTTATGCACAAAACCTGAAATTAGTCAAAACCCGACCCCCTAGACCACATCTCGGAACTCGACAAACTTTATACCAAAACGATCCTCATCATCTCACGAGTCCGTACGTATAAGAGAACTCTGCAATCGGAGTCCGTTTGACCCCTCAAATCGCCCCTAAAAGGTCTCTTAAACTCAAGCCTTAGTTTCACCTTTTTCTACTGATTTTCCCCAATTAAACACTGTTAATTTGGTACTTAATCACATATAATCGAGTTATTGGGTCCATAATTCTTACCTCAATGAAGAACAATCGTTTTCCCTCTTCAGAATCGCTCCAAAAGCTCTAATCTCGTTCAAAAATGGAAGAAAACTTGGACTGCTCGTTATATATACACTGTCCAGAATTTTTGCGGTACTGTTCACGCGGTACTGTTCATGGTGCTATGAAGAAATGCAACATCTTTTCTTCTAGTCTAAATTGATCCGTTAACCTTCCGAAATCCACCCGAGGCCATCGGGACCTCAACAAAATACACCAGCAAGTCCTAAAACATCATACGAACTTAGTCGAAACCTCAAATCACATCAAATAATACTAAAATCATGAATCACACCCCAATTCAAGCTTAATGAAACTAAGAACGTCCAACTTCTATATTCAATGCAAAAACCTATCAAATCAAGTCCGATTGACCTCAAATTTTGCACACAAGTCATAAATGACATAATGAAGCTATGAAAATTTTTCAGAACTGGATTCTGATCCTGATATCAAAATGTCAACCCCCAGTCAAACTTCCAAACTTAAATTTCTTATTTTCGCCATTTCAAGCCTAATATAGCTATGGACTTCGAATTAAATATACGGACACAAGCCTAAGCCAAAATCACCATACAGAGCTATTTGATTCATCAAAATTCCATTCCGAGGTCGTTTGCTCAAAAGTCAAATCTTCGGTCAAACTTAACGGGTCTTGGGAAAGTTCTTTATGTATTTTGTTGAGAATTGTTATTTTATATGCCGAGCGGCATTTCTATCACTATATCATTCTGTTCTTATTAATGGTTTAAAGTTATGGTTTATTTTCTTTGATTTTCCGAAAATTGTTAGGCTTACCTAGTCATAGGGACTAGGTGTCGTCACGACCTCTCATAGAGGGAAGATTGGGTTGTGACAAAAAATATTTAAATGTTGATTTGGATATTTGTGCAAAGTGATGACTATTTCCCATATTGCAAATTATGTTCAATCACTCTTCTTGATTTCATTATGCTTCCTACCTTGCATGGTACTACATTACATGTTTATGCTTGGTGAGGAAGTGTAAATTGCACGAAAGCTGATACCGCGCTTGTAAGGAAGAGTGATTATGCACGAATGATATTTTCATGCTTCTTTATATTATTACTATTGCACGAAGGGCATTTTAGTGCTTGTGAGAAAGAGAGAATATGCATGAAGGTTTTTTTTATGCTTGTGAGGATGAGAGTAAATGCACAAAGGGTGATGTTGTGCCATTTGATTGACATCTCTTGTTCCTTATTTGTAATATATTGATTGAGAGCTTGGCTATGTTGTCTTATGGTTGCTTTGCCAAATTACTTGGACTTCAATTGAGGTGAAAGGCTTGTTTGGTGTTATTTTGAGGTTATCGTCATTATATTCCTTAGTTACTACTTTCATTATTCTGCGTCTTATTTTTTGTTGCTACTACATCTGTTATCTATCTTGTTCCAGCAGGTTCGTATGATGATTTCGGACTTGGGCGTATGTCCGGAACGGGTTTTGGATAACCTGAGAGCGTTTCGGTGTATATTGTGGAAGTCAGCATTTTTGAAGAAATTTCCTAAGTTTGGTTTGAAGTACATTTCAATGATATTGATGTGCGTTTGGGATTCCGAGTTTGGGAATAGATTCGTATGGTGATTCTGGAGTTGGTAGCAGGATCGAAAGTGAATTCGGATATCCGGAAGTCAATTTAAAGTCATTTGGCTAAAGATAGAAAACTGAAGGTTTTTGAAGAATTCGACCGTAGATGAAAATTTTGATACCAGGGTTGGAATGCGATTCCGGAAGTTGGAGCAGGTCCGTAATGTTGAATATGACTTGTGTGCAAAATTTGAGGTCAATCGGACGTGGTTTGATAGGTTTCGGCGTCGGATGTGAAAGTTAGAAATTTCAAAGTTCATAAAGTTGGATTTTAGTGTGATTCGTGATTTCGGCGTTTTTTGATGTGATTTGAAGCACCGATCAAGTTTGTGGGATGTTATGGGACTGATTCGTGTGTTTGAACAGGGTCCCGAGGGCCTCGAGTGTGTTTCGGAGTGGTTTCGGGGCATTTCGGGTTGAATTGTTGTTGCTGGTTTTCTGGTGCTGATGGTGTTCTATGCGATCTCAGCCTTTGCTTTGCGATCGCAGAGAAGGAATTGAGGGGCAGTGGTTTTGGTCTATGCGATCGCGGATTTTTGTGTGCGATCGCTGAGAAGGTCTGGGCAGAGCAGTGCGATAGCAAGCCTGCTACTGCGTTCGCAGAAGAGAGTGAGTGAGGGTACTGGAGATGACCTGTGCGACCGCAGGTCTGTTGGTGCGATCGCGGAGGAGGGTCCTGGGTGGCCTGTGCGATCGCAAAGGCTCTCTTGCGATCGTAGAGAAGGCCTGTGTTGGGCAGAATGATATTTAACGGGTTTTTGGCCATTTTAACTCATTTTACATATGCCATGGACGGATTTTGAGAGCATTTCAAGGAAGATTTCAACCAAGCTTCAGAGGTAAGATCATTCTACTTATTTCCAAGTTAAATACAAGATTATATCATGGATTAGAACATGAAAATTAGGGAAAATTTGTGGAAAAATTAGTATTTTGAAGAAAAACCTAGAAATTTGGAAATTTGGATTTTAGCCACGAATTGAGCATGAATAATTGAGTAAAATGTGTAATTGAATTAGTAAAGCTTCGGGTAGAGATTTTCTTCAAGAATTTTCGAGGTCCGGGCACGTGGGCCCGAGGGCATTTTGGTCATTTCATTGAGCCGGGCTGAGGAACTTTGTAATTTGAATTGGTTATGATCTATTGAGTATATTTTCATTGAATTATCGTTATTTGGATAGTTTGGGAGCATTGCGCATCCATTTTAGTCGTCGTAGAGGCTTGGAAGCCGGTGATGAATTTTTGGAGCGAGGTGAGTTTCCTTTCTAACCTTGTAAGACGGAATTGTCCCCTTAGGTGTTCTACATACTACATGTAATTGTTTGTTGGGGCTACGTACATACCAAGTGACGAGAGTCCGTACGTAGCAGCTACTATTTTTATGTCCGGGTAGTTAGGCCCCACATTATGCCCTGTATACTTCTTGTAATGAGTTATATGTATGTCGTAATATCCTGTTGTGTGGTTTTGTTTCTCTGAGATTTATGGATCTTAAAATAATATGGAAGGAAATTGTTTTCACGGAAAAATATTTTGAAATGAATTGACTTACGGGAAGGAATATGAAAGAAATTATTTATGGAAAGTATTATGAAAGGAAAAGAAATGACTTATGAGTTTTGTACTCATGTAAGATATTATTGTTTTCCCCAAGCTTTCATTTACTTAAATAATTGGAAAGAATCGTAGTGAGATGAACTTTACATTCTGTGTGCGCATGTTGTTGCTTTGTAACGACCCAGCCGGTCGTTTTGCGTGTTAGGATCCTGTTTCCTTAAATGAAACCTTCCATAGCAGCTATTCGTGCTTTATGACTCGCGGGAGCGAGTGGTTCGGGATTTGGGAATGAATTGGATGGCCTCGGATCACTTGGTTCCTTAAGGCTGGCCTATTTGGCCAAGTTTGACTTCGATCAACATTTTTAGAAAACGACCTCGGAAACGAGTTCTGACAGCTCCAGTAGCTCCGTACAGTGATTTCGGACTTGGGCGTATGTTCGGCTCATGTTTCTGATGACCCGAGAGCGTTTCGGCACCCGAAATTGAAATCAGGATTTCCTTAAGTTTAGAATATGGCGTGGAACGGGACTTCATGCTATCGAAGTCCGAATGGAATTCTAAGGCCGGCAATAGTTCCGTATAGTCATTTATGACATGTCTGCAAAATTTGGGGTCATTCCGAGTTGTATAGACCCGTTCGGCGCAATGTAATGAATTCTAGAATTTCAGAGTTCTTAAGTTTGATTAATTTGGTTTTGGAGTTGAATTTCGAGTTCCGTTGTTGTTTTTCACGTTCCGGAAGTTCGAGCGAGTCTGTATCATGAATACAGACTTGCTGGCGCCTTTTGATGGGGTCCCGAGGGGGTCGGGTGAGTTTTGGACCCCTGGGAGCTGAATTCAACACCAGAATTTTCTGTATCTGGTTTCCTTCTTCGTGTTCGCGGGAGGGTGGCCGCGTTCGCGAAGAAGGAATTGGGCAAGGGCTACGGATGCTCTACACGTTTGCGTCCCCCATCCGCGTTCGCGATGGGTTGGGCCCCCTGGCCTTCGCGTTCTCACCCCTCCAGCCGCGTTCGCGAAGGTCTAGCCCAGCTAGCTTCCGAGTTCGCGAGCCCTCCGTCGCGTTCGCATAGGGTCCAGCCAATTGGGCCGGCCCAGCTGCCGTTTGTCTTCGCGTTCGCGACCTCTTTCTCGCGTTGTCTTAGAAGGCCCTGTGGACCTGGCCAATTTAAAGCATCACAAACGCATGCCCATGGTGTGTTAGCATAGGGTAAATCCCTGGGCAGTGTATTTTTATAGTGGGTTTAGTTCATTTTCCTCCATTTCCATCTTCTTCCTTGAGTTAATTCAGAGTTTCCAAGAGGACCATTCAACCTAGTACTTTAGGTAAGTAAATTTCTTATTAACACCGAGTTTAAACATCAATTTCTAGTTAAATCCTCTATGAATTTATCAAAAGCGTGGGAAAATTTGGGTAGAAATTCCTAGGGCTCTGATAATTAGTGAATTATCCCTTTTAAGCCATGAATTCCTAAATAAATTAGGTAATTGTGATCCTTAGGCTTCGGGTAATTCATTCCTTCAATAATTTTCAAAATCCGAACGCGTGGGTCCAGGGTCGAAATTTCAAAAACCTTCAAGAATACTATATTTTGGAATTTCTTGTTAATTCTTATTCTTGGAGCATAAATAGATTCAATTATGCTATGTTTTGCTAGTTGTGAGCCGTCGAGGGTAGTTTCGGAGCTTTGGGCGCATTCTTGATCCGGTCTTTGGTTCAAGTAGTGCTTCGTCGAGGTGAGTCTCCTTTCTAACCTCGTAAGAGGGAAATTGTCCCTCTAGGTAACCTTGTTTGCTATGTGATAATTTTTTGGGGGCTACGTACGCACCGAGTGACGAGAGTCCGTATGTAGTGGATATTACTGCTTCGTCCGGGTAGTTAGGACACAACATGTTCATTGTTTTTCCCTGTTGTAGCATAAATATGACTTGTATACTTGTGTGATTGGTACTGTTGTCTTTGAATGTTGTGATACTCTTCTTGATTTAGGTGTGATAAGAGAATCACGGGATGGGATCGGGTCGCACGCCACGGCAGAGTGACGAGTGATTATATTATGGGATCGGGTCGTACGCAACGGCATAGTGATGATTGATTATATTATGGGATCGGGCCGTACGCCACGGCAGAGTGATGAGAGAGTTTATTATGGGATCGGGCCGTACGCCACGGCGAAGACTACAGGGTGGGATTGGGCCGTATGCCACGGCGGAAATTGAGACTTCAGGGTTTGATCGGGCCGTACACCACGGCGAAGATTTACAGGATGGGATCGGGCTGTACGCCACGTCGGAGCAATGCGAGTGAGTACCATATGGGAGCGGGTCGTACGCCACGGCGGATACCAAACTTGTTTGATTTGAGATTGTTATTTGATGTCGGATATTGATGTACTTGATTATTTGCTATACTTGCCTACAGTTTTGCTTACATCCTGCCTACTTTATTACTGTTGGACCTTAGTGAGTATCGAGTCGACCTCTCGTCACTACTTCTTCGAGATTAGACGGGATACTCACTAAATATGTACCCATGCTGCGCTTTTCTTTCTTTGTGCACTTGATTGTGCAGGTCCGGAGGCTAGTCTGTCTGATTATCAGTCCAGTACTACATATTGACCGAGTGGCTATACTTCACGGTGAGCTGTCCTTCTTGGCGACTTCCTGGCAGCACCCTCGAGTTTCCTTATCATATTTCCTCTGTCTTTTGTTCAGACTGAGGCTCTGTATATATATATTTCAGTTATTGTATATTCAGTAGTTGCACGTGGCACTCGTGACACTAGTTCCTGGCACACACACGCAATTATTATTTTGGGCTTTGGCTGTGCATATGTTATGCGACGTGCTTATTGGTTGATTTCTGCACCTGTGGTACTATCCCGTATCATCTATCATTATTGTGTTTTATCCATTTAAAATTGGTAGTTATTAAATTGTTAACCAAAAAGGGGAAGCGTAACACCTAGTGTATTTCATATTGGCTTGCCTAACCCTGCTGTTGGGCGCCATCGTGACCTGAATTAGGATTCAGGCCGTGAAAACGTGGTATCAGAGCTTTAGGTTCACGTAGTCTCACGAGTCACGGGAAAACCCAGTAGAGTCTTGCGGATCGGTACAGAGACGTCTGTACTTATCTTCGAGAGGCTATAGGGTGTTTAGAAACTCCTTTTGTTCATATCCTATCATGCAATCGGTGATGTACTTAAACATGTTCTTCTATTCTCTCACAGATGGTGAGGACGCGTGCTTCACATGTTACCGATCCAGGAGAGGCTATTGCCCCGCCGCTCGAGACCGTGGTAGAGGCAGGGGTGGGGCTCCTGTTCGTAGTAGGGGGCGAGGGCGTCCTAGAGCTGTACCGGTTGCACCAATTGAGGATCCTTATGTTGAGGAGCAGGATGAGATGCCTCCAGTAGCTCCACCACCAGCTGATTTTATGACGGCGCCGGGCTTCCAGGAGGTCGTGGGCCGTATGCTGAGGTTCATGGATACTATGTCACAGGAGGGTATACTTCTATCAGATCCTGCTACTTCTCAGGCAGGAGGGGGAGTTCATACCCCTACCGCTCAGGCTACAGGACCAGCAGTAGCAGTACATCGTACTCCAGATATTCCACCAGTGATTGGGGTTCAGCCTGGGGTGGCAGCACCAGAGCCCAGGCCAGTTGCAGAGATGGACCAGCAGAAGCTGCTGGGTAGATGGTCCCAACTTTTCCCTCCGACCTTTGGGGGTGATCGAGGAGAGGATGCAAAGGATTTTATCGAGAGGTGCAGGGACAGACTGCACAACATGAGGATAGTAGAGTCACATGGGGTAGATTTCACGACATTTCAGCTTGAGGGCAGAGCTCGCCGTTGGTCGCAGTCATATATTCTTAGTAGGCCAGCAGGGTCGCCACCGGTTACTTGGGAGCAGTTTATTCAGTTATTTTTGGATAGATACATTCCACCGTCTGAGAGGGAGGAGCTTTGAGGTCAGTTTGAGAGGTTAGAACAGAGACAGATGTCTGTGTCAGATTATTAGGCCAGGTCCTCAGAGTTGTCTCGCCTTGCTCTCATGATATTGCCCACAAATTCTGAGAGGGTTCGGCGGTTTGTGGCAGGCTTACATCCGGGTATCAGGACTTCCATGGCCATAAAGGTAGAGATGGGTACCCCATATCAGCTTGTAGTCGAGATAGCTCGACGTATCGAGGGTTACTGTGTGAGGGCAGGGAGCAGGGTCAGCCAGGTCACCAGGGTCAGCAAGACAAGAGGGCCAGGTTTGCAGGTGACTTCAAAGGGGCTCCAGCTAGGGCCACGGCTCAGTACGGAGGTGTCCAGTTAAGAAGGCCTTCCTATTCAGCACCTCCAGTACCTCCTAGGGTTGTTCTAGTCAGGCCCCAGTTTAGCGCCATGCCAGAACGCTCCTATCATCCTCCAGCCATCCAGAGTGCACCCAGTAGTTACTCTAGCCATCAGAGATCCTCCAGTTCTTATCCCAGTGCTTTACATGAGGATTCACACCGCTCTTCAGCTATTCAGGGTTCCTCCTCTTCAGGGAAGAGAACAGTAGTGCCTGGGGGTTGCTTCGAGTATGGGGATTTGGGTCACACATGGAGGTTTTGTCTCAGGCATCGGGGCAAGGCCGTACAGCAGAGCTAGCAGCCTATGATTACAACACCAGTAGCACGATCACCTAAAGGTGGAGGTCAGGTTTGTAGGGGTCGTCTTAGAGGGGGATGCCAGTCAGGAGGGGGTCGTTCAGCTCCAGCTCGTCCTAGGGGAGCTCAGTCATCGGGTGCTCCAGCTAGATTTTATGCTATTCCAGCCAGGGCATACGCAGTGGCATCAGACGCTGTTATTATAGGTATTATTTCGGTCTGTGGTAGAGAGGCTTCAGTACTATTTGATCCAGGGTCTACATATTCATATATTTCTGCATTATTTGCCCATTCTCTGAATGTTATTTGTGAGTCTTTGGGTTCTCCTTTGTATGTATCCACTTCTGTGGGCGACTCTGTAGTGGTAGACCAGGTCTACCGGGCTTGTGTGATTACTTTATGTGCGTTTGAGACCATAGCCGACCTGTTGTTTCTTGATATGGTTGATTTCGAGGTCATCTTGGGCATGGATTGGCTATCCCCTCATCATGCTATCTTGGACTGCCATGCCAAGACAGTTACATTAGCCATGCCTGAGTCGGCGAGGTTAGGGTGGAGGGGTTCTTCAGTTAGTGCCTTCAGTCGGGTCATTTCCTTCATGAAAGCTCAGCATATGGTCGAGAAATGGTGTCTGTCTTATCTTGCTTATGTGCGGGACACCACCGCCGAGTCTCCTACCATTGATTCAGTGCCGTTGTTCGGGAGTTTCCGGATGTGTTTCCTTAAGATCTTCCAGGCATGCCTCTAGATCGAGATATAGATTTCTGCATTGATCTGGCTCCAGATACTCAGCCTATTTCCATTCCTCCTTATCGTATGGCTCCTAAGGAGCTAAAGGAACTGAAGGATCATCTTGAAGAGTTTTTGGCCAAGGGATTTATTAGGCCAAGTCTGTCGCCGTGGGGTGCTCCAGTCCTATTTGTGAAGAAGAAGGATGGGTCTATGCGGATGTGTATTGACTACCGCCAGTTGAATAAAGTGACCATCAAAAATAAGTATCCTCTGCCGCGCATTGATGATTTGTTTGATCAGCTACAGGGTGCTCATGTGTTCTCTAAGTTTGATCTGAGGTCAGGTTATCACCAGTTGAAGATTCGGGCTTTTGATGTCCCGAAGACTGCATTTCGCACCAGATATGGCCACTATGAGTTCTTAGTGATGTCCTTTGGCTTGACTAATGCCCCAGCAACATTTATGGACTTGATGAATAGGGTATTCAGGCCGTATATCTACTCCTTCGTTATTGTTTTCATTGATGATATATTGATCTACTCACGGAGCCTGGCAGAGCACGAGTAGCATTTGAGAGTTGTGCTTCAGACCTTGCGAGAATAGACGTTATATGCTAAGTTCTCCAAGTGTGAGTTTATGTTAGAGTCTGTGGCATTTTTGGGGCATGTGGTGTCCGGTGAGGGTATCAAGGTTGATCCGCAGAAGACTGAGGCAGTTCAGAGTTGGCCACGTCCTACTTCAGCTTCAGATATCAGGAGTTTTCTGGGTTTAGCAGGTTACTACCGTCGGTTCGTTGAGGGATTCTCTTCTATGGCCGCTCCATTGACTAGATTGACTCAGAAGAATGCTCAATTTCAGTGGTCCGACTATTGTGAGGCGAGCTTTCAGAAGCTCAAATCAGCATTGACTTTAGCACCAGTTTTATCATTGCCTTCTGAGTCTGGAGTGTATACAGTGTACTGCGACGCTTCACGCATCGGGTTGGAATGTCTGTTGATGCAGGATGGCAGTGTTATTGCTTATGCTTCGCGCCAGCTGAAGGTTCATGAAAAGAATTACCCTTTGCACGATTTTGAGTTGGCGACTATTGTTCATGATTTGAAGATATGGCGGCATTATCTATATGGTGTATCTTGTGAGGTCTATACTGACCACCGCAGCCTATAGTAATTGCTTAAGAAGAGGGACCTTAATTTGAGGCAGCGGAGGTGGCTTAAGTTGTTGAAAGACTATGATCTCACTATTCTGTATCACCCGGGCAAGGAAAATGTAGTGGCGGATGCTTTGACCAGGCAGGCAGCTAGTATGGGTAGTTTGGCCTACATTGCAGCTGAGGAGAAACCTTTAGCCTTGGACATTCAGTCCTTGGCCAATCGATTGGTGAGATAGGACCTTTCAAAGCCTCGTTGAGTTTTGGCTCATGTGGTTGCTCAGTCTTCATTGTTGGGAGAGATCAAGGCTTGACAGTTTGATGATCCACGCCTAGCAGAGCTTCGGGATACGGTGGTCCAAGGCAGGGCCAAGGAGATTACTTTGGGCAAGGATGGTGTTCTCCGACTCCAGGGCCGACTGTGTGTTCCTGATGTCGATGGCCTGAGGGAGAAGATTCTAGCAGAGGCGCATAGTTCTCGGTATTCCATTCATCCAGGAGCGACGAAGATATATCGTGATTTGAAGCAGCACTACTGGTGGAGGCGAATAAAGAAGGACATTGTTCAGTATGTGGCTAGGTGCCTTAATTGTCAGCAGGTTAAATACGAGCATTAGCGGCCAGGAGGCTTGTTTTAGCAGATGCCCATTCCTCAGTGGAAATGGGAGCGTATCACTATGGACTTCGTGGTTGGGTTGCCTCATACTTTCCGGAAGGTTGATGCAGTTTGGGTCATTGTGGATAGATTGACCAAGTCGGCGCATTTCATTCCTGTGGCTACTACTTATATCACAGAGAGGCTAGCTCAGATTTATCTTCGCGAGATAGTCCGGTTGCACGGTGTGCCGGTGTCCATTATTTCAGATCGGGGTCCTCAGTTCACTTCGCATTTCTGGAGATCTTTTCACAGCAAGATGGGTACTCAGATAGACCTCAGTTCAGCATTTTACCCTCAGACTGATGGCCAGTCAGAGCGTACAGTTCAGATCTTGGAGGATATGCTCAGTGCTTGTGTGATTGATTTCGGGGGTCAGTGGGACCAGTTCCTACCTCTTGCAGAGTTTGCATACAATAATAGTTATCAGTCTATCATCGTGATGGCTCCATTTGAGACTTTATATGGTCGGCGATGCCGTTCTCCAATTAGGTGGTTTGAGCTTGGCGAGGCCAAGTTATACGGTACAGATCTGGTGAGAGATGCTTTAGAGAAAGTGAAGATTATTCAGGAGAGGCTCCGCACCGCACAGTCTTGGCAGAAGAGCTACGCAGATCAGCGGGCACGTGATGTAGAATTCATGGAGGGAGATATGTTGAAGGTTTCGCCGATGAAGGGCATTATGAGATTCGGGAAGAAGGGCGAGCTGAGCCCCAGGTTTATAGGTCCTTTCGAGGTATTGAAGCGAGTTGGAGAGGTTGCTTATGAGCTTGCTTTGCCTCCAACCTTATCACTAATTCAAACAGAATTTCATGTATCAATGCTTCGTAGGTATCACGCCGACTTCTCGCATGTGGTTGATTACAGCACTATCTAGTTAGATGAGAAGTTGGGTTACGAGGAGGAGCCAGTGGCTATTGTTGATAGGCAGGACCGCCAGTTGAGGTCTAAGCCATTTTCTGCGGTTAAGGTCCACTGGAGATGCCAACCGCTTGAGGAGGCGACTTGGGAGTCCGAGCAGAACATGCGGAGCAGATGTCCACAACTATTCAGCACTCCAGGTACGATTCTAGTCCCGTTTGAGGATGAACGTTTCTTTAAGAGGGGGAGAATGTAACGACCCAGCCGGTCGTCTTGCGTGTTAGGATCCCGTTTCCTTAAATGAAACCTTCCATAGCAGCTATTCGTGCTTTATGACTCACGGGAGCGGGTGGTTCGGGATTTTGGAATGGATTGGATGGTTTAGGAACACTTGGTTCCGTAAGGCTGACATATTTTGCCAAGTTTGACTTTGGTCAACATTTTGAGCAAACGACCTCGGAATCGAGTTCTGACAGCTCCAGTAGCTCCGTACAGTGATTTCGGACTTGGGCGTATGTTCGGCTCATGTTTCTGATGACCCGAGAGCATTTCGGCGCTCGAAATGGAAATCAGGATTTCATTAAGTTTAGAATTTGGCCTGGAACGGTACTTCATGCTATCGAAGTCCAAATGGAATTTTGAGGCCGGCAATAGTTTCGTATAGTCATTTATGACCTGTCTGCAAAATTTGGGGTCACTCCGAGTAGTATAGACCCGTTCGGCGCAATATAATGAATTCTAGAATTTCAAAGTTCTTAAGTTTGATTAATTTGGTTTTGGGGTTGAAATTTGAGTTTCGTTGTTTTTTTTCACGTTCCAGAAGTTCGAGCGAGTCCGTGTCATGAATACAGACTTGCCGGTGCCTTTGGACGGGGTCCCGAGGGGGTCGGATGAGTTTTGGACCCCCGAGAGCTGAATTCAACACCATAATTTTCTGTATCTCGTTTCCTTCTTCGCGTTCGCGGAAGAGGTGGCCGCGTTCGTGAAGAAGGAATTGGACAGGGGCTACGGATGCTCTGCGCGTTCGCGTTCCCCATCCCGCGTTCGCGATGGGTTGGGCCCCCTGGCCTTCACGTTCGCACCCCTCCAGCCGCGTTCGCGAAGGTCTAGCCCAGCTAGCCTCCTCGTTCGCAGGCCCCTATGCGAACGCGACGGAGGGCTATTACTGCTTCGTCCGGGTAGTTAGGACACAACATGTTCATTGTTTTTCCCTGTTGTAGCATAGATATGACTTGTATACTTGTGTGATTGGTACTGTTGTCTTTGAACGTTGTGATACTTGGCTTGATTTAAGTGTGATAGCAGAATCACGGGATGGGATCGGGCCGTACGCCACGGCAGAGTGACGAGTGATTATATTATGGGATTGGGCCGTACGCCAAGGCAGAGTGATGATTGATTATATTATGGGATTGGGTCGTACGCCACCGCAGAGTGATGAGAGAGTATATTATAGGATCGGGCCGTACGCCACGATGGTGATTGAGACTACAGGGTGGGATCGGGCCGTACGCCACAACGAAGATTTACAGGATGGGATCGGGCCGTACGCCACGGCGGAGCAATGTGAGTTAGTACTTTATGGGAGCAGGCTGTACGCCACGGCGGATACCAAACTTGTTTGACTCGAGATTGTTATTTGATGCCGGATATTGATGTACTTGATTATTTGTTTTACTTGCCTACAATTTTCCTTACATCCTTCCTACTTTATTATTGTTGGACCTTAGTGAGTATCGAGTCGACCTCTCGTCACTACTTCTTCGAGATTAGGCGGGATACTCACTGGGTACATATTTATGTATGTACTCATGCTGCACTTTCCTTTCTTTCTGCACTTGATTGTGCAGGTCCGGAGGCTGGTCCATCTGATTATCAGTCCAGTGCTAGATATTGACCGAGTGGCTATACTTCACGGTGAGCTGTCCTTCTTGGAGACTTCCTGACAACACCCTAGAGTATCCTTTTCATATTTCCTCTGTCTTTTGTTCAGACTGAGGCTCTGTATATATATATATTTCAGTTATTGTATATTCAGTAGTTGCCCGTGGCACTCATGACACTAGTTCCTGGCACACACACGCAGTTATTATTTTGGGCTTTGGCTGTGCATATGTTATGCAATGTGCCTATCGGTTGATTTCTGCACCTGTGGTACTATCTCGTATCATTTACCATTATTGTGTTTTATCCATTTAAAATTGGTAGTTATTAAATTGGTAACCAAAAAGGGGAAGGGTAACACCTAGTGTATTTCATATTGGCTTGCCTAACCCCTCTAATGGGCGCCATCGCGACCTGAATTAGGATTCGGGCTGTGACACGCTTAAATGAACTTTACACTCTGTGTTCGCATGTTGTCGCTTAAATGAACTTTACATCCTGTGTGCGCATGTTGTCGCTTCGTAATTTACATCCCGCGAGCGATATGTAATTTCCTTCACTCTTATGGGAGCGGGTCGTACGCCACGGCGGATTTCTAGTGAACTCTTGGTAGGGGTCGGTCGACCCCCGGCAGTGCACATGGATTTAATTAAGAATGCACTCTTGGTACGGGTCGATCGATCCCCGTAAGTGCATGGACGAAGTTACACTATGATATGATATAATTACATTGTTAAGCATGCACTCTTGGTACGGGCAAGTCGATCCCCGGCAGTGCATAGCTATTCTTCACTATGATATGATATAATTACATTATTAAGCATACACTCTTGGTACGGGCCGGTCGATCCCCGATAGTGCATAGCTATTTTTCACCATGATATGATATAATTACATTGTTAAGCATGCACTCTTGGTACGGGCCGATCGATCCTCGGCAGAGCATAGCTATTTTTCACTATGATATGATATAATTACATTGTTAAGCATGCACTCTTGGTACGGGCCAGTCGATCCCCGACAGTGCATAGCTATTCTCTCTCATGACTCCAGCCGGTTGTTTTATTCCTGTGTGCACATGATTATTTGGCATTGTTTCATGGATATTGACTTATGTTTGATATTTGGGAGAAAGAAAGTTGCCATTGTTACCGTTCCAGTACTTACTTGGATTTATGTGCTTTATAAATAATTGCTACTCACTGTCTTATATGTCTTCTGCTTTTATTCATTTTATCATTGTTATACCATACTGTCGGACCTTAGTGAGTGTCAAGTCGACCTCTCGTCACTACTTCTTCGATATTAGATGGGATACTCACTGGGTACATATATGTATATGTACTCATACTACACTTTTTGTGCATTTTGTTGCACAGGTACCTTTATAGTACAGTGATTGATTTGGAAACTTATACGGGCTGCATTCTTCCAGAGGCGTTCCACAGCTTCCGGAGTCTCCCTTCTGTGTACTTACATTTTATATCTATTGTCTTTGTCCAATTAGTTTTCGGACAAGCAATGTATAGTTGTATAAATCCTTAAAAATTGCTCATGGACTTGTGTCACCGGGTTCTGGGGATGTCTTGGTATTTCTTTTTTCGGTATTAAGTTGGTTTTCTTGCCATATTTAAATTACGAAATTTATTTATTTAATAATGAAAATGCAAGAAGAGGCTTCGATTCTAAAATGTTAAACAGGAAAGTGTTCCAACTAATTAATGGGTCGGCTTGCCTGAGAGTGGTGTCCGGCGCCATCACAACCCATAGGTTTTGGGTCATGACTNAGGATTTCACAAGCATGCCTTTATGTGCCTTACCTGTATCCTTGCATGTGTTCCTAATTGCTTATTATCTTTGATATTGATATGAGTATTTTAGGAAGTTATGAGTAAGTTTAAAGGTTTAAATCTCTGATTTCAAGTTTAATCCATGATAAATTCCTGAATTTCTCGATGATTCTGTGTATAGCTACGAGCACCCGTGTCGCATGTATGATTCGCGAGCGGGGTATCCCTATATTTACGTCAAGTGTATCGCATGATCGATTCGCGAGCGGGGTAATGGATGCATCTATGGTTCGTGCCGCTCGACCCTCGGCAGTGCACATTTATTTTCGCGTCGCTTCGGTCGTACGTTTCGGCATATTATGTGCTATGTACTTGATTGAGAGTCTTGTTAATATTAAATAAATTGCTCCATGCGAATGGAACTTGAGACGTTTCGTGATAATCGCTATTTGACTCATGAGAATAAATTGCAGTTTTATATAATTGATACTTCATGACTTAGTAATTTCCATGCCTACTATTCCTGTCTAGATTTAATTAATCATGTTATTCGTTAGTGACCGTAGTAAGTATCACGCCTACCTCTCGTCACTACTTCTTCGAGTTTAGACGAGATACTCACTGGGTACATATTTGTTTATATGTACTCATGCTACGCTTCGGTACTTAATTGTACAGGTTCTGAGGCAGGTGTATCTGGTTATCATACCGGGGCGCAATCTTGAGGATACTATATGGATTAGACTACACTGTGAGCTGCTCTTCCTGGCGTTCTTAAGCAGCACTGTGGAGTTTCTATTATTTTTGGATATTCCTATCTACCCCCCTTCAGACAGTTGTACATTTATTTTGCCTATTTTGTATATTCCACTAGTCGCCTATG